>JAOBRD020251027.1:12423-24111 GCA_027575215.2 Hydrozoanthus sils
TTAATTTTCTAATCCTACTGCCATTTCTATTCTTAGCACTACTCCTTGTCGAAATTCAGATTTTGAGTTCATGATCGTACCCGGTCCTACAAAGCCCATGTTGATTCGTATTCCCTCATCAATCTGCCTTGTTAGGGGGTCTGTAAAGAACTTGTAAGGGGTGAACTCATATTAATTTTAACGCTTTCATTCTCATGTGTGTTCAGCACTTGTAATTCTTCCAGGGCTTTTGTTTGTTCCCATAGTCTTGTATAGAGGGTGCGGCTTGTTTCCCCATGGTATTTGCAACCAATGCCTTTATCTCGACTGGTTAAGCATAAGATCACATATACTGCTTCCCCTGGTGTCACTGTGTGGCAACTCATATTACTGCTCTTTCCACTCAAGCAAACTGGGCAATCTTTCTTCTGGCATGACACTGTTCTCTTCGGGCTGTGCTTCATGGTCTTTGACTTCAGGGATATCCCCCCTTGCTCGACTATCTTAGGTCTCACTCGGCCTTTACTTTCTTTCTTCGTTTCCTCTGCTACTCGTTTTCAGGACTTTGCTAACTTTCCCCCTGGCGTTGCAGGACAGAATATAGGGAAATCATAAGTGTCCTCTGCCCTTCTTCCTCTTCTTTACCAGTTGATCTTTCTTACTTCTTTATCTTTTTCTCTTTCTTCCTTTCTCCTTGCCCTATGTCTGTGTAGTTGCCTTTCTCCATTCCTATCCAATTCCAACTTCCTGTTTCATTTCTTTAGTGCCGACCGTCTGGTACTTTCTCTGTATTTGGCATTATACCCAGAGGCTTTCATTCTGACGCTGAATCATGATGCTTGTATTCTCTAATATTTTGACTGCCATTTGGGTTAACGTCGCTTTCTTTACTCTCTCTGGCATGGCACTCCATCTTGTGATTAGCAGTTCTGACGCAATAGGTTTCGTGTAATGCTCGTAGTACACTCTCCCATTTCTATCCAACATTCAGATCTAGTATCGCAAGTTTTTTGTCTTCATTTGCACCTGGGTAATCCCCCTCTAGTTGTATGATGGGGCAGATGGAGTTGGCCATCCTGTAGGGATCCTGTAGGGATCCTGTAGGGATCCTGTAGGGATCTCAGGTCTTCACTGCATTCTCCATCTTCGTTAATTTCTACTACTTCCATCTTTTCTTTGTTTTCGTTCCATCGAGTCCCTGCGGGTAGGATATAATACAGGAAGAACTTTGTAATAATCCACGTAGATAGAGTCTGCCTCGTCTACCAATATTGGCTCTGTCACTGCAATTTTTGCCAGTTTCTTAGTTTCTGTGGTCCACCATGCCATTGCCATATTTTTGGCAATCTCCCCTGTGAGCAAGTTTCCAGTGGCTCCTCCATCTGTTTGCTTCATCCATTCGTTGTTAAATGCATAACAGTGGTTTTTCATCTCTGCTTCGACTCCGGTAGTAACAGCTTCTGCGACTAAGGCTTTCTTCTCCTGATCTGTAGAGGGTGTCCTCATTGGTTTTAGCCATTTATCTTCGATTCCACTCAGTTAGGGGCCCGAAAATACTCTGGGTGTCATAATCCCTGGTCTAGGGCCTGCCCTGTATATTCTTTTGTGAACCACTCTTCTAGGCCAATTTCATTGATGGTGCTCTGATTGTGTGTTAGGGCAATGTACGCGAGTGTAAAAACAACAATATATGCTTATGTGAGACTCTATGCATGCATAGAGGCAAGTTCTTCCCAGTCAGCCACCGTCACGTTTGCTTTCGTATCTTGTAGCATCTGTACACCGATCTTCCTTTCCCATTCTCATGTGATTGAGGGATATAGAGCCTTTACGTCCATTGAGCCAATACTAATCTTTCGTTCTCTACTCTCTGCATCCTGATTCGCCTTCTTCAACGTCGCTATCATCTCTTCAGTAGAAGAAATAATAACTCTGTTTTCTGCTTCCTGGGCAACTGCTCTAATTATGGGGGATATTATGGAAGAGAGGATGTTGTTTGGTGCAGTGTATGCGTGGCATACCGGACGAAATGGTGGTCCAGCCCTGACTCTACTTTCTTGTGATCTTTTCTTAATCCACTGAGTGTGGGAGGGCACATATGCAAATCCTCTCTCGTCGCTGCTGCTAGCCTCTCATCATCTGTTGTGCAATAGCACCAGCAGAGTCCCAAAGCCCGAGCTATCATTGAATTGTGACCATTCATTTGTCTTGTGATATTCTCTTTCTCACTTTCCGTTATCACAGAGTCTTTCTCAATGTGTTTGCGCATACAATTGATGTAATTTTCTCTCGTGTCGAAGGAGACTCTTCCTGATTTGTCTGATTTGTCTGTGGTATGTACTACCACTCCTTCTTCTTTCATCATAGCTTTCAGCTGTCTTTTTTTTTTCTCTCTTCTTTATCTAGGACTTCAGTCTTTATTCTACCCTCTATACAAGACTAAAGGAACACAAGAAAGCCCTGGAAGAAAGACAGTCCGAGAACCCTCTCAAAAAACATGCGCAGAACACACATGAGAACAAAAGCGTTAAATATTAGTTCACCCCTTACAAGTTCTTTACAGACCCCCTAATGAGGCAGATTGACGAGGGAATATGAATCAACAGGACCGGGTACGATCATGAACTCAAAATCTGAATTTCGACAAGGAGTAAAGCCCAGAATAGAAATGGCTGTAGGAATAGAAAATTAAAGTCGCATCCCACAAGTGCGAGAGAGAATCCTCTTGATAGGACCCTATCGACTGGGACATGATTCTACAACTGATGAGGGCTCTTGAAACAAGCCGAAACTTGTTTTAGAAGTTTTTTTGAAGATCACCTGAGCGATACCACGTTGGAACACAAGAACTCCCAAGAGTAAAGGACTGGGAACCGTAGCTATTTGATTTTGCAATGAAAAGGTTCAATTTTACTTTTTTCAAACCCTCTATTCCATGATATTAATTTTATTTGCTAATAGGGTAGGCAATGGAATTTTAGATGGACTGTTACACTTGCATGTATGTAATCAATTTAAATATATTGGTGTAATATTTTGATGTAAGCAGTGAAAAATTTTTAGCTTGATTTTATTGAGTTTAGATTTCTAAAGTGCTTGTGGACAGTTTGGAATGAAATTATTTGAATTTTTAAGCAGTTTTAAAATTGCAAGCCTGGAACTTGTTAGGTGACAGCGTTTACTTTTTCATTCAGATCTTTTGTTCTTTAAACAAGTTACGCTTGTCCACATTAAGAATGCATGCATAGAGTCTCACATAAGCATATATTGTTGTTTTTTTCAATTCTTCTCCAGTCATAGTGAAGCTCCAACAAGAGATCAAACTCAGCTTTTCTTTAACATCTGTGAGCGGTTTTTTAACTCCAATCCAAAGAATCTAATAGGTAAGCACACAGCATATAGTAGTTTACTGGCAGTATTATCGTATAATTGCATTTTTTCTGAAGAAGGTGGGGATCTGTACCTATCTCACTTCTCTTCTTGAAACATTTATCAAATAAATCAAAACAATTACTTCAAAACATAAAATTAGAAACTAAGATATACTGTATTTAGATTGTTGTTTTATAAAAAGGATATGACATGGAGTCAACTTTTTTGATTTTCAAAAAGAGATTACATCTATAATAAAACATTGGTTTCCCAAGTTTGAAAGACATATGTAACATTGAAAATATTCCCTGATACGTCTTGCAGATTTTGTATTTTTTCACTAAAACTGACCCCTCCAAAGTACGCAAAAATTAATGTATCAGATCACATGCATCCTGCTTGTAAAGAGTCCTTATTTTCAGCTTTGTTGGTGGGAGCAAAGCATTGCAAGATGGTGAATTGAGTTACATTGCTTCGAGCATAACTGTGCTCTGATAATTGTATCACCTTTCCTATACCAGTCCATCAATATTCAGGACCTGCAAATTCATCCAGGTTGTGTCTTTCATTGTTCTTTGCGACCTGTGCTGTCTTTTCACTTTCAAACATCACACAGAAGTTCCTAGTTGTTATTCATATCATTGATTTGGGCCCATGAAGCTCTTCTTTAAGTTCATAGCTTCCAATGAAGGGATTCCACTAAGAACCATAATACTGCCAATCTCAGATTGGCAAAAATTTTCCGTTAATTTGAGTTCATTTTTGCAGTTTTCGATACAACTGATCTTTTATTATAGGAACTTGTTGTTGGCCCCATGCCCAACTCCCAAACAGGAGGTCAGGGGTCCACTCCTTATCCATCCCCTACTTTTGGACCTTTTCAGCAAAGGTGGCCCTAGTGGGATTCTTCTAAGACTCCAGCCAACATAGCTCTAGAGGTCACTGAGATGTCCATCCAAACTGTTCCACCATGGTATGGTGGTGGAAAGGTTTGGATGGTTTATTTGTCTGTTTGGCCTAATAATAGTTCAGTTGAGTTCAGCTTGCTTTTGCCATGCATTTGTACTCAGTGTTTAACCCAGTCAATGAGTTTTTAGTGTTTTCCAATTCTAAACACCCTCACATCAAGCTGAACACATGGTTTGGAAACTATTGGCTTTCATTCAGTCAGCAATGCAAATTAATTATTTTCAATCCAAATCTAGGTGTTCATTGTACTCATGGATTCAACAGAACTGGATTTTTGATTATCTCATTTCTAGTTGAGAGAATGGACTGGAGGTACGTAGTAGTCAGTCATTGGTTTTGATAATTGTGATAACAATAGAATAAATCAACTGTTATCAGTAATGTTATTGCTGAGGCTGCAAAATGGCCTTTGATTTAAGAATAGTCTTGCACAATTAAACTCTGGATCTCTGTTCGCAGTGTTCTTCCAGGACCATCTACTACGCTTTTCCTAGGTATCCAAAGTTTTGATTTTAAAATAATTGTTTCTGTACCAAACCCCTAAGATATGTTTCTTCTCAAATTTGATTTCCAGATTGTTTCTTTAGCAAACTTATTCTTCAAACCCGATCTTTCTCAAACTTGATTCCAGCTTGTGTCCTTTTCAAACTTAATCTTCAAACCGGATCCTTCTCAAACTTTTATTTCAGCTTAAATTTGTCTTTCCCAAACAGGGTCTCCGGACGGTTTCCTCCCCAAACCTTAATCTAGACCTGATATTTCCAAAGAAACTTTTATTTTTAGAAGAGGTTCATTCTTCCCAAGCCTTGGTTTTCAGATGAGGTTCTTCGTAAATCCTGGTTTCGCATTAGAATTTCTAGTTTTGATCCTTCCAAAACCTTTATTTTCTGATTGTGTCCTTCTAAATCTGGATTTCATAATTTGATCCTTCCCAATCCGTGGTTTTCCAATTGTTTCCTTCCAAAAAATCTTTGGAAATTGGTGGAATCCTTCTCAAACTCTTGATTTTCAGATTGGTACATATCTTACTGCCCTTTCGGAGCATCTCACTAATTTCCAGATGAGGTTCTTCCCCAAGCTGTACTTCCAAATTGGGACTGTACTAACCTAGGTTTCCTGACTGCATCTTTCATAACCTTGATTTTTGTTTGTACATGTACCATTTCCATTGTCAGTTTGTTTTTTCTTTTTTGCTTTATAAAATTGTATTGTGTCCTTTCCAAATTTTTTTCAGATCTCACATCCTTTATAATTCCTTATTGGACACTCATTAACCCTTATTGTAGTGGGGGTTCCAGGACCTTGCCTTCCATACAAATAAAGTCAAATTTTTGTCACCCTTAAATGTGAATTTTACCAGATATCAAAAATGGGATAACGATCATTCAAAAAAAGTTTGATTTCACAATTTAGACTTTCCCAATTCTTGAATCGGCCTCATTCTTTCCTAGTTCTTGATAAGAAACAACTTTGAATTGTGCCTAAAAGCCACTGCAATTCACTCTGATGGTAGCAGAAAAGTCACTGTGTAATATTGTTTACATTCTGTTTTGGGTTTAGGCATGATTCTCCCAAAACTGCAATTTATATTGATCATCAAGTGACTAAGTTTGCTTTATGGCCTCTTATTTCAAGGCAGTGTGCTACTAACATGGTATAGATTTAAATCATGACCTTATCTACTTCACGTAAGTTTTGAACTTACAATTATAGTACTGTTTTGTGTAGAAAACAAGGCTTCTTTGGATGTAGGATAGATTTGTTACTCTCCCATACTGTTGTATTGGTTTTTTTGTTTCAGTTTGGAAGCTGCAGTGAATTGCTTTTCCAGGGTAAGCAATGATTTGCGGGCTGAAACAAGTTTCTTGTTTCATGTCTCAAAGGCTGTGTTCGTATTTAAAGTCCCTATCAAGCTTATTTTTTAAGTTCCAAATTAAAACTGTTGTCATCTGTAAACTCAAAAATCGAATAACCAAAGAAAATTTCCACGTCTAAGTACGCTTTTTAATCAAAAAATGATTGGAATGTAAATTTTGACCGAGCAGGCCGGGGACTGATAACCTGTGACGTAGCAGCAGTGAGTTATGTGGTTTTTGTTTAAAAAAAATCATTTCTGTTAAAAAATCTCGTAAAATGTTTATTTCAAACAATTTCAAGGGAATAATTCATTGATTAAAGTTATAACAATGTGACTACTGTAGCCGGAATTGAATTTTTTGAGATATAAAAGATTGTCTCTGCTTCATGCCTCGCGCTACGTCATGTGCCTCCTGCTACGTCATCATTGCACGCTTCAAGTCTAAAAAATATAACAGGAACGGCGAGAAAAGGTTTTATTTTCGAAAATTACTATTAATAAAGGGTTCAACTTTCCATCTGGAACTTAAAAATATAAGCTTGATAGGGACTCAAAGTGACGTATCTTCAATATGTGTAGTTGTGGATGAAAATGATGTGAAATAAACATCGAAGTTTTCCTAAAAACCGAATTGAAACTTTCTCTTCTTGATTTCCGAAATATTTATTTCGGCCTGGCATTTGTATTATAAGTCAAAATTAATTGTGTCTACTGTACTTCTGTCAGAGTCGGCCTCCAGGAATCTACAAGCAAGACTATTTAAACGAACTCAATCTACGCTATGGTGATCCTAGAGAGCCACTTAATGCCCCCGAGCGACCTGACTGGTGTTTCGAGGGTGAGGCAAGTGATGAAGATGATGATGGTGATGATGGTGACTCAAGAGGATACATGGCTGATGGATCCAGGCCAGATGGTAGACGAAAGAGAAGACGTCGGGATCCAAGAATTAAGGTCGGAATGTTACTTAGAAATCATAACTAGCACCATGCCTTGAAAAAATGATCTAGCTAACAGTAAAGTTTTCACTAAGCTATTTCTTAGTAGCCAGAAAACCCAACAGGTTATAGGACTACAATGACATATGGTTAAAAGAAGAAATGTCCGGACTTGGGAGACTTGGTTCTAGTGAGAGATAACTCGCCAACCCAAAATCAAGTTTATATCATGGAGTGGTAAATCGGACTGCATCTTGTCCATCCTGAAGTTATATTGTTTTGTCATGATTATTGATCTGAACAACAACATTCAACCCTCGCTATCACTCCTGTCAATATTTTTTTTTCTAAACAATTAAAATGACTTTGAGATCCACCTTGCTTCTATCTTGCCACGATGATGGACTTCGTTGTGGAAGCGGACCTTTGGAGTCCACTACAGTAAAAAACAAAAAAATACAAGGTCACTTCCTTAAGTATAATAAATTGTAGCAGAATATCACGATCATTGATTGCACGATGGGTTCAACCTGATTCTAAAACTAATCTACTCAACTAATGCCTCTTTCAGTTCCATCTATGCATTGTAGAAAATTGTTGGAAAACTCAGACATGCGATCCTTGTACTTCATGATGACCTGACCTACACTTGTTTGTTTCAGTGATCGAACACATTTGAAGTAGACTAAAACTTAGGATCCCATAGCGGGACATTGCCCCTTCAAAACCCTTATCCTAGAAGTTGCGAAGGTCGAACTGTTTGCAGACGTTAGAACAAAGACAACACCTTTTCCTCTGTTGTTTTAAGACAAAGAATTAAGGTTCCGGTACCTGGAATCAAACACGGCATTGCCTTCCACACAACAGACTGGCGACCTACCAACTGAGCTAGCCAAGTAACACCAGATACGGCACGCAATTCCTGGAAAACGTATCTGCAATTTGTGATGAACGCCATCGCTATGAAAGTGTCACTTGTAGGAGACACCAACCTGACAAGTGGTCTTCGAAATGCCCAGTTTCTTTGCTCGTTTTTTAGATTGAATTTTGTTGTTCTTATCTATTTAAGGAGGCCAAGTTTGTTGAAGGGATACACGGAGTAGAAGTGGTACACTCACCCAAGAAAGAAGAAATTGAAGAAATATGTGAAAGAATGTGTGAATGGAGCAGGTAAATGAGTTTACTCGTATTGGCTTGTGTACATAATATTTAGCATCACAAAGTTTCATTTCATATTAAATTAGTAGAAATAGAAGTGGTACACTCACCCAAAAAAGAAGAAATTGAAATAATTATGTGAAACAATGTGTGAATGGAGCAAGTAAATGAGTTTACTCGTATTAACTTGTACATACTATTAAGCAACACAAATTCTCATTTCATATAAGGTTGTAAATGAAGGTCAACATACTATAACTGGTGTATGGAAAAGCATTTTTGTGATGTGGTTACTAGTTTGAAATGTTCACACCAGGATTCAAAATGGAAATTCATGGAGTAATGATTTCCTTGTATGAAGTAAAACTCTTGTCAAACACTCCTTTTTTTGAATGTGAGGCTTGTGCAGTAAAACAAAGCGGTAGTTTCAAAACACTTTTCCTTTGCAGTAGGTACTTGCCCCTGCACGGTTTTAGCCCAAAGACCAAACCCAAGGACGTATAATAGAAACCTCCGCGTAGAGAGGGGTTGAGGTTGCTTAAGGTAGATTCAGCTTAGACTGCCCTAGTAGTAGTAGTTGTAGAGGAAGTTGGTAAAATATATGTCTCGGTGTACCAGAAAATTCTCGAATCAGAGGCGTTCAGCCCACAAAGAATCTCGGGGATTAGCTGCAAAGGAGCTTCTGGGGTTGCCCACAACCCCGCAAAGGATGGTGCGAGACACCTTTATTAAAGACCAAGATTTCTTTAAATATTTCCTTAAGAGAAACAAATTCTTACATACTGCGCTTTTTCTTCAGTGGTGGTTTCCCAGGCAGTCAGCCAGTTTCAATGGACAAAAATAACGTGCAACTCCTTGCCAAGAAACCCTACAGAGTTAGCTGGAAAGCGGATGGGGTCAGGTACTTTAACACCGTTAACTGACCATAAACAAAACCGCAGTTTTGCCCAGCTGTTCAAAGGCCAATTAGTGCTAATCCAGGGTTAAAATTTTAACCTTTGCTCTTGTTTCTAACCTTACAGAGACTGCATTTGTGTTGTAGTTTTGGAACTGGCAACTTTTTTCCATGAAAAATCTTAACAGTATTTTATTAGCCTACGTATAGGGTGGGGTGTAACTGTACGTAGGCTATACGCTTAACTCCTGAATAATACAGGGCAAAATATTAGTATAGGGCGGACAATATAATATACGAAAAACCTAATAGTAGTGTAGAGCAAAATAATAGTATAGGGTGGAAATATCTTGAATAGGCAATAATAGTATAGGGTGGAATAGGGTGAGAATATCTCAAAATGTCAATAATCTGGTAGAGCTGGGTGGTATAGTAGTATAAAATGGAATGTTCCAAACACAAATTTTATACTTATTCAGAAAAAATAGATAGTTAAATCAATATCTTTAGAGAGTAACTTGCCCAGACGGATGAAAGTGACAAAATCGCTGGATTGTAATAGTCAGACGGACCCAAATAAGGTTCAAATAGGATGGAAACAGCCAAAAACTAATAATTGTACAGACCCGATTAAGGCCAGTATAGAGTGGAAAATTTGCTCAGAAAAAATAAACGTACATGTATGTTATTCAGGAGTTAAGAGTTTTTTAATTATAAGAAACGTAAACCTTTTTTTGAGAGGAATTACTTAATCTCGATTTTTTGCTTAACCCAGAGCTAACCACCCTTTGAACAAACCAGTCCTGTTCATTTATCCTAAATTACTAGCGCCCAAGAATCTTAAACTGTTCATTATAACAAGTCAGACATCTCTTGACTTAATGAAACACTTGGTGTTCCTACGCGTAGCTGTAAACTGCGCTATAGGCAAGTTTCTGCTTACGCTATTGTTTATATTCTGCTTCATTAGCATACAACTTCAGTCGCAGAAAGAACAAAGATAAACAACAATTGACTTTAAAACTTCAGAATGCTTATCAAATGAAATTAAGTGATTGAACTTTCGGTTATATATGCAGTAGTTTCAAAGAAGAATGCAAAAAATGTAAAACAACTGGAAACAAGAACGATAAAAAGCCATACATTGTTTGTAACCTTTCGAATTTTAAAACCACATCGTAGAAAGATTACTCGGCATATCAATCTCATATTTTCAGCGAAAGTTAGTTTTGCAGAAACGTTTCAATATTCAGAAGCTTTGTTTTTGTAACTGAATTAGAAAGATGAGTGCGTATGCTAATGAGACAATTGAAAACAGAAACTCGCTTACAGACATTAAATTATTAAACAGACATTTTAGGGTCAAAGCGCTTGGTCAAACAAATGCCAGTTTCTTTGTCACATCACGCAGATACATGATGTTGATTCTTGGTGAGGGAGAAGTGTACATGGTTGATAGAGACAATGCCGTGTTCAAGGCACCACAGTTCCAGTTTCCTCAACGGAAAAGCCCTAAGGAGCATGTCTTTGATACTTTGCTTGATGGGGTATGAAGGGAGAAACTCCTAAATACTATATAATGCTCTTTCATGCGTTCAGTATAGTAACAGTGAGCGGCTGCTATAGCCGCAGTAAGAGTTTGCAATTTAAGGGCCCGGTTGTTCAAGACCCGACTATTGAATTCCGAGCACATTTTTAATCCACATCATATAGTGACTAAAAAGAAAGGGCGACTGACAAAAATCGTTGTAAACTACCCAAGTTGGTGCATCATTTTCAGGATCTTGTTGAAGAACGTGGTATATAACCTTACATTAAAACTCAACTTTCTTTGTTTTTTTTTAACTTGCGCGCTGTAGATTTCCGTTTTCATAGTAAATAATCTTGTGTAAGGTAGAAACTTGAGTTCTTACTTTTGTTTTCAGGAAATGGTGTTTGATAAGGAAGGGGAAAGGACTTACCCAAGATATCTTGTTTATGATGTGGTCAGATTTCAGGTGAGGACCCTTACCTCGTGTTGTATGAAACAGTAGGAAACTACTAGTTTCCTGTGGTAAAGTAATGAAAATGCTGCGTATCAAGCTTTCTATTGATAGTTATGAGTCGATAAGCAATCGAGTTAGAACACAAATGGCATCCATTCTCCAAAGAAAACGTCAATATGGTATCGACAGTCAAAACTGCGCCTAGGTGGCAATTGAAAATTCTGAAAATCACTTTCAACAGAACGGACCAGTGTATAGACGAAATTCAGTTTGTTGGGCAATGCTCGGAAAAGGGGAAGGGCACTGACAGTCGATATGCGGCCCCGTCTATTGACAAATTTCGGGTTTCTGGGCAGTGCTCGTAAAAAGGGCAATGGATTGCACGTCAACTGTTTAGTTTATAAACACAGGGACACTCCTTTATAGATTTGTGAGCCACATGTTTTACTAATTAATACTTTGAATCTTCAATTTCATTTTTTTGGTCAAGAAGTATTGAAGGAGTATCTTTCCAAAGATGCAACAAACGTTCTT
>JAOBRD020251132.1:0-24106 GCA_027575215.2 Hydrozoanthus sils
TGACATAATATCCGACGAATAAAGTTTTCATAGCTAGAGACAGTGAATTTTATTATCCTGCTGAACAAAGACAGTCTGAGCATAGACCTTTAAAAAGAAAAAAACAACACGAAAACACTGGAAAAATAAACACTTTATTTGCCGTCCGGGAGGTCCGTTTTGAGAAAAACTGTGCCCTCGGTATAGGTACGGACCTCGGCCTTTGGCCTCGGTCCTTACGCAAGACCTCTGGCACACGGACCTCCCGGCCGGCAAATTACATACATATCTCTTCCTGGGCTAATTGACCGTACAACAAGTCACGTGACCCAATAGTCTATTCCCTCAGCTCCGTTGCTTGTCAAGCGGGGGGGCGCGGCGGCAAGCGGCAGCAATTGCCGTGCGGCTGCCTGGCCTGGCGTGGTAATAAAGAGGTTTTATAAGATTTCGTACCGAAAGTTAGCATTGATACCGACGGACTAGGCTTACTAGCTAGGAGGTAATCGTCTGTTTCTACTGATTGCTCGTTTGCTCCGTGCCATGTACAATTTGGTCCTGGCCGGCCGGCCATCGAGACTATTAAAAAGGGTGAACAAGTTGAATATTGTCAAACACTAGGCTTTTATCATTGATAAGAACACCAAACAACTTTTTATTTTTTGAACAAAGAATACTTAAAAACGAGGCCTCCAACCATGACTAGGCTGATCTGAAAAGACGAACGTGAAATTGATCTGAATGTTAATTTCTTCTTCCAGAAAAGAATTAATTACTAAACGTCCATTACCCGCCTTTGGACCGCGCCCCCTTCACCTCCAGCTGAGAAGTTAAAGATAATGCAAATAAAAATGAAGAATAAAAACAGGGCCAGTCTGTATTGAGTCAGTAGCTTCGTTTTTCAGGCCGATTTACTGTTACAAGGGAGATCCGGGAATAGCAAACTCGGTAGCGTCGCCTCTAATTATTCTCCGATTCATCATAGTCAAATTGAAGACGCAGAAATCGTCAGTTCAATTTTGTCTTAAGAGTGTTCTAATTCAATCAACAAACCAATAGTCTGACGTACCAGCACTTAATCACCAGACTTGCGTATGTTGCAAACTCGTTTTTTTTCTTAATACTGGATTTCCGTTATTTCCCTTACAATTTTCTCGGTAATTGTTTTTATTTATGACGAAAGGTAATTCCCTAGACCTTCCCTTACCGTTTCTCTAGCTACCTTGCTCAGTGGCTTGCCATACATGTGTCGTCAAACTTCATTCTGTTTCATCAGTTAGGGAAACAATTACAGATGTTCATAGCTAGTGAAGATTTAGTTTTTCGAAAGTCAAACGTTTTTATTTTTAATTTATATGATAAAATATATTCCCAACAGTCAAAAAACTGAAATCTCTGCAGGTATTTGGGCTATCATCTTTTCTTCTACCCATGAGGTCGTTGTTTTGGCTAACTTTCAACACCTCCAACCAAATTAAAAAGCACAATAGGGTTATATTTGAAGTGAGCCGATATGCTTTTAACATGCAGTTTCCCTTGCTGATGTTGAAATCCATTGTACCTTGCACAGTGCGGCCGGCGCGATCGGGAGAAAGAAAACTCTAAACAGTTCAAGATCAAAAGGTCATCAGTTGATGTGTCAAAATGAAGACTGTTTGTTTTCTTTCACTAATGACAAATTAACCTCATAAACACTAGAACCCATCAAAATTAGCCCGAACAACTGTTTTATCTGACTCTTAGCATTTCATTTCTTCAATGTTTGTACGGTCCCGAGAGTGTAAGTTCTTAAACGCAAAACGTATTCGTGTTTTTCCTGCGTATTTCAGCAAAAGGAAACAGCTATTGCTGGCCATCTGTAAAGTGCATTTTGTATGGTAAATTTCGAAAAAATTTCAAAAGGTCTTTAATTGTTGTGTTCTAAAAATCAAAACTTAATTGCTTCACTTTGAATCAGATAAGGTTAAGGTTAAACAGAGTCATTTGTCGCTATTTCAGGCTGAGCCGGCCCACCACTAAACAAACTCGGCGAACCTGTCAGTTTAGATACTACTAATTTTAGCTTCAATGAACGGCTGTAGTAGAATAGCTAATTGCTTGTTAACTTCTTGAAGTGGGAAATGAAAAAATGTAATGAACGTCTGTAACACCTCAAGAAGTGACGATTTTAGATTTTATCGCTTCAGCAAACTCCGCCTCCAAAGAACAAGAGAAAACTGGTCGTCAAAAACATTAAACACCGAAGCACCAAGCATGCAGCACACGAGTCGACAAGCTGATTTCACAGTCGACTGGCGGTATCTTCCCACCCATACTTAAGTAAATAACAGGCTGAATCCATAGAAAAAGCCTGATTTATCTAATGCCGTGGTTTGTTATGTAGACTTTTCCGCATGGGATCACATCATTTACTTTGCCCGGAAACAGAGCAAACAACAGTGAACAGAGATTTGTTTGAAAAGCTTTCTTCTCAACAAGTCGAACTCTAAATATCTCTTCCTCTCCCTCGATTTGCTTAAGTTCTTCAAGAAAACGCTTCTTCTTAGTTACCGCTTAAATAACAGATTTGAATCGACAATGCAAACGACATGAGTTGTAAAAGTAATTACAGAATTGTACACAATAAGAAATGCCTTTCTTAGCTAAACACCATTTAGCTAGCTCCCCCGGAGCGCTGACGTAACATCCACAATTGACACAAAATAAATTCCCTTTGTCACAAGAATAATCATGTGAAACCCTTATTCTCGGTAAATATTCACCAATTCCGATATTTTTCGAAGCAAGAATTCAATTTGCCTTGACCTCGTGATTATAAATAACTTACAAAAGCTGTTTTGCCATAAAAAAAGACGATTCCGAGAGGCGCTGCGATTCGAGTTCTCGCTTTCAACTAACGGCCTATTCAACTAAAATTAATACTCGTAGACTCTCTTGGCTGAAGATTCACGGTGACCAGTGTCAGATTTCGGTCAAGATAAGAGCAATCATACTTTTTATCACTAGAATTAACTCAGCGATTTCAAAACATGTCGCGCGGAACATGAATGTAATTCACTAATTGAATAAGGCAAAACCGAGGTCGAATAAAGGGAACTCCAAAACAAGTCCCTCCTCCAAATGAGTTGCGACACAAGAAAAAATGAAATACTTCAATGTTGTCAGACCACTTTGATATTATGATGATTTCTTTATTTATAAGCAATGGTGCACTCACGAATTTCATGTTCATAATTTAATTGCAAGTGAACGATCAAACGAAATGATATTTTCAAACTTTACGAATATTGGGCCCTTTTTCTTGTCAAGTTTGAGGAAAATACTTATGTAGAAAATATAACGCATATGCCTCTTAATTTCTTTTATCTTACAATTTTTACAAGTGTTCAAATGAAAACAAGTGAACCTGTTCGTCGGTGCTATGTACAGGGAAGCCATCGGGGAACTCATATTCTTTTTCTATTCAATTTAATAACCGTTTTTGGGACCTAAAACGAATTTGCTGTTTGAATTTCTTAAGAATATAAAACTGTTGTGGGTTTGTAACAGCTATCTTGTGATTGAATGTAACATAACAGAAGTTAGAACAATGAAAGCTAATGAGAATGGCCTTTTCAGGCTATTAGCAGATGATTTAGGATGGTGTGAGACGGTTGGTTTTGGCTGATAATTCAACTTGACTGTTGAATTGTAGTTTTTGATATCATGTATAGTTCTTTCTGGATCTAGTGCGAAAGCGTCCTTGAGAGCTGACTTTGCAGCGGTCGTGAAATTTGTGTCGCCAGTCAGCATTAAATCAAACACACAAGAATCCAAATAAAAGCCCTGTACATCAGAGGCAGTACAAATTTCTATGGCTTCTTGCCGAGAGTATTTGCTGTTTGATCTCGCTTTAAGTTGAGCCGCCGTAAAGCTCAAAACTTCTTTATAGTCTATGCGCTCTCTGTCGGGGCATCCTGTCACACACAACCCTCTGCTGACTGGACTGCTGACAATGTCCTCGGGGATTCGCATGTGAAACGTCAGATATTTCCCGACTCGTCTGATTACAATTTTTGTCCTGATGTAGCACAGGTTTATGTGAATGAGCGAGCCCTTTATAAGTTCAACAATTCGTACAGGACAAGATGCCGGACCTGTTTCCCAAGTTCCATCAAGAAACACAGCAGGAAGCGACTCGGTTTCGGCTCTATAAATTTTCTGCTCAACACAACTTTTCTTCTGTTCCCTCAAAATGACAACAATCTGTGGATCAAAAAGCAATCAGCGAATGAATTTAGAAACATGTCTACAGTTAGTTGTGATGATAGGTCGTTTTATTTGTGTGATATCACACATCTGGCGCTAGCCCGGAATAAATACATGTTGTAAAAGCGAGCGAACGAAATCAAATATGTAGCACTTATTAGAAAACATCCACATTAATGAGTTGCATGTAAAGTGTGAAAGCTTAGTTACAACAACACTAACAGAGTCACTAAGTAACTTTTTTTGAAAACATGTAATTTACAAGGGCTGGTTTAAAATGGAAAGCATGGAAGCAGCGAGATATCGGAACGCTGAGTAGGCGAGTTGAGTTTACCAGCATGCGTCGTATGTATTATTCAAAGATATTTCTGTTTGCTCACGTCTCCGCATCTCATGCTAGCAAATGCAAATTTTTAGAGAAAAACAACCGTGGCGTACTTACCTTGGTTGTGGCAGTGACACTTTGAGATGTGCCAGAGCCTGGCACAAGCTCTACGTTTGAAACCATAACAGTCAAAAATTTATTTCGTATTAGCGGCCACGCGCCTTTTACAACACAAGTTTGTTTCTCTTCACTGAACGTTCTTAAGTGCGGGTCACCGAACAAGCCGCAGTGACGGGTAACTTTCGATTCCGTGAATTCCCCCTCTTGAAACCCACACATAGCGACAGGTTTTGTAGGTTCGGGCTTTGTCGAAAAGCGTTTCCGAAATTCGGAATCGTTTTTTGGTGCAGTAACATTTCCACATTTCCAATCCACCATCATTTTCGGAATCAGAGTGGCAGTTGTGTGGTAGTTTATGTCTCCACGACATTGGCGGCTCAAACTCGCAACACACACTTTAAACATTGCCAGAGAGACGCATATTCTCGGCTGCTCTTCCACTTCTCCCAGCCTTTTGTGATACGCTTCGCTACATGCCTGCACTCGACACCCTTGTCTTCTTCGCCCTAAGAAACCACTTCCAAATCCAGGTACACTCAATGTTACTGCCAGTATAAGAAAGGAAGCAGAAAACATACTTAGAAATGTGAAGACAAGTCATCTAGGGCAGTTACGACGTAGAATTTGAAGCCAAGAATAGCACGAACCTTGAGGCGATAAAATGGTCAGGAAAAGCAGCGAATGTACGAGTGAGTGTGTTGTCATTCGGTGTGTAGTCATTCCCGCGGCCCGAGTCTACACGCGACCTGCTCCATCGCGAATGCTTGTCCTTGCTAAATTTGTCGAATCGTACACGATGTGTATCACTCTCGCAAAAGCCAATGGTGGATAGTTTGGAGCCAAATGACTCAATTCACCTATCAATCAGAATTTTGACAGCTTGAATATAAGTTAGATGATTAACAAAACTGCTCGTAGTCGCCAGGCCACCAATGCCGGCCTTCTTTAGCCGCAAACAAAAATACTGAGTACGGCACGAGAGACTGGCAAAAACGGAAATTTTGCAAAAGTGTTTCCAACCACCCGAATGTTGGCCTGACCAGAAATTATGAGCTGAAAGGGCTGTGTGATCTCTTATAGCGCAATGACAGGTTAGTGTTGAACCCCCTAGTGGCGCTTCCCGTCATCCTTGGGACACGGGAGCAGCTGTCAGTCTAATTAAATATCGTTTATTCTCATTGTTTTCACTGGAACTCGCTGTGTAACCATCTGATTATGACTGGAGGCTGTTGTGAAAACGTATCTTTCAGCCAATCGCAGTGCGGCTGAACCACTGGACGTTTACATAATTAGATTGACGGTCAACGGACATTGTTGCTATTGTGGATCGTAGCTGCGATTGGTGAAACTCGGATAAATTTACAAAAGCAACGTACTGTTGACTTTTTTGCCGTGTACTTCCCACTGTTAGTTTTTCCCGGAGCAACAAAAGCTCTCCCAATCTGATGCCACATACAGTTTGGGAACTTTTGTCCTGCTGCCTCTTGTGTCCTTCAAATCTACTCTGTTATTGGATTCCGTAAATTCTAAGCACATTTTGAAAGGATAAAACTTCTGGCAGGATGAATGGCCCTCTAAATCCCTCAACTATTAATTTACACTATTTTGTTGACTCTACATAATTATGTTTCTGTGTTTTTTCAAACGAAGAAATGTAAGTGTCACATTGAAATAATGCGTGACCGCAACTCGCGCGGTTGATTACAATACGTGAAAGCCGATAGATAGCGTTTTGTATTTTCTACGGTCCATTGCTGTGACTATCGATATGTGACCTTTATTTCCGTTGTAGGCTAAGATTTCAGCTCGCTGTTTACGGAAGAACTTCACTTTTCAACGCGTTTATCATCAACTTCGTAAGTTTTCGATCTGTCATCTGAAGGGGCTCGTTGAAAAGTAAATCTGATCAATAAACGACTTCCTCGACAGTAACTAACGTTGCAGTGACGGCCAAAAAATTCAAGTTTTCTAAAAGATTGTAACAAACAGCAAGTTTCGAAAATAACTGGAAATTTATCACGTTGAGAACGCATGCGTATAGCAGCTCCAAACGAAATCTCGTGCAGTGCTCGGCTGGAAGAAAATTCGTAGAATAGAAAGTAATATAAAAACTTTTCAAACCGCACAGCAAGCGATTCTTTGTGCGTTGTTTGCCCTGCTTGAATTGCCTGTGTGCTGGTTGCTAGTCTAATTGTCCGTTCCACATCTTTCACATCAATTTGCTTTTTGCTGCTCACAAAATCCAACAAAAATGAACGCCTTCACAGCGCAACAGTTTGTTTGCTTTATTAAATATTTTAAATATTGAACTTGTTTTCATCAATTGCTAATGGGTGAGAAATAATTTTATTCACTTTCACAAGTATAAAAGTTATGATTACGCCTACGTAGTCTACCTTCAATACATAAAAACTTGTTTTCCCTGATATTGAGCAAAATTTTTATGTACTGCTTATGCTTTTAAAATGTCTTTCGGATACGCGGGAAAAATTGGCAAAGTCGCTCTGCGCCCTTTTTCGTAGATATAGTTCTAACAGGTCGGTCGAGTTTGTTGGCTGGGCGCAGCGGAGGCTGTTTGAACGCCATGCCGGCTTTCATGTCGCGCCTTAACGAACAAGAAATAAAACCAACCCTTTTTCTAATCTGGTTGCACCCGGATAAAACTATTGCTGTCAATTGAATGACACAGCTTGCCGAGCTCGCATGAGATGTGAAGGAGCTGTAGGATTCCCTTCTTATGTAAATGAGTGCACCACATGAGATTTTTCGTTAGCCACTGACAAAGGCGCTGCACAAACAACCCAAGACAAGAATGGAATCAATTGTAGTGCTCGTCAAACAGCGCAAAGCACTAAATGTACCAATTTACTGTCAATACAAAGTGTTTTTTTACACGAAATCTAGTTATACTTTTATTTTGTTATAGCTAATCGATTGCTAAAGAGTAACTGGAGGGAAAACGAGAAGAATCTTCAACCAATACATTTTTGTGGCGGTGAGGCAACTTGGACATGCAGCGTACCGCTGTGCAAGGGCTGTGCAAAAATATTTGAGTAATTTAAATTCCATTGTACGAGTCAAGGAGAGAAACAGGTCCAATGTTCGTGCTGAGAAGAAATTTCGCTTTCAATACTGAGTCAGGTTTTATGTTTATGTTGTCTCTACAATGGTAATTTCCTTCTATACGTCCAGTGATCACATATGACAGTTGAACCGCTAGGTTTACTGAGTAAGTAATGCCTTCATGGCACACTCACGATTTATCCCTACTTAAAAAGCGCTTTGAACAAAGTGAATTTTGAAATACATAAATATGTATATATACGAAACAAAAAATCTTTCACCACATGTTAAAGAAATAAATAAATGGCGATCTGCTCGGCAAAAGGAAGAAGGAAAAAAAGATTTTTTTTGCTTCCACATTAACATAAAGTAGAGATAGTGAGTTGATTGCCTGAAGTTTTTCGTCTCGGCCAAATTACACCAAATAACAAATAGCATCCAAGGCTTGCAAACTAGGCGGGAGATCAGCTCCAAATAATTTCTTATTGGGCGGCTATATAGCTATGGCTTTAGAGTTCAATGATCGTATCAGTTCAACTAAAGATAAAAAGCACACTTGATGAGTGCTGCTAAACATATTTCTTTCACTGTCAGTCGATAATGCCATAAATTCAGCACAGAATCGAACCTTAGAAAAAAACAGTTTATCTGGTTCTTTCAAGCAGAATATGTGTTCCTTTAGAAGCGTGATTCTCCAACCCTTAAACTCTGAGAAACACTAATTTTAATGGACTGTTTATCTTTCCAGCCGCATAAGTGTTTTTAGTCTGTTTATTTGTACATTCACGTTTGTTATGAATATTTTTCAAGTATTTACATTTGGCTATAAAGAGAACGTCCGACCCTTCTGAGCATGGGGTTGATGATCAGTCAAGTTGTTGTGTCTGTTTAATACATTCTTGGTGTTATGTTAAAGTCTTGAACTAGGAATTCCTATGTCCAACAGACAGTTCATTTTCCTTCAAACATCAGGAAACATTGTACTAACTACACACTCTCTGTTAAAGCAGAGCGCAGTTCCTGTAGCTCTAGGTCAGCCCTGTGCATTCCGTCTTCACAGCGAGGGAGTTAAAGTTTGTTGGCTATTTTATAAGATATGAGTTGTGCCCGATGCGTTTTAGCCGGCTACGATTTTGAAAGTAGCCTGCTGGATTTGATTAATCTCGTTTTACTTTCAATACAATAATACACTTCAGTTGAATAAAATTGCTTGAACTGCATAAAGCTTTTTGAGATCTTTAAAGAAAAATTTAATTTTCTATAAGATAATTTGGCCAGACATGCAATAGTACCCGGTGAGTCATTAGCTAGACCGAGGCTTGCTTCCGTAAAGTGATATAATCCCGTGCAGTCGTTTTTAGGCTACTTTATATTCACAGGAAACAATATTGGCCCGAGATCAGTTCAGTCAAAAGTGTTTACGTGCATGCAGTGACCCAATGTGTTCGTTTACAGTACACTTGATTAAAAAAAACTTTTTTCTTTTGCTAAACCTTAACATAAAACACTAGACTTCATATCAACATATTTTTTTCTTGTAGCCAAAGCAATATAGCTCACGTCAATGTGGGTGATATATGGGAAAGTGCTGTAATTGCTTCAGGCAATATAGTATTTAACAACACCTTGCGCTAATGAGCTGCTGGCTGCATTATGGGCAATATATATATCTGGAATAAAGAAAACCTTACAAAGACCCACGTACACACCATTTTAGGTTGTTTCGTTCTTTAAGAGCTCATCAGTAGAATTCGGAGTGGTGTGAAGTGAGTTACGTCAACCGCTTAATGAGTCATTTACATACCTCTAGCTCGCTGATAAACAATGGCACATATTATTTGTGAATATCAAGTGCTCTAACGCTCTACAAGCGAGCAATGTAAACCGAACAGTCTGCTCGCCAACTTCGCCGTTTGTAACCAGGGCAATTCGTCCGCGATAACAACCCTCTCGCAGTGCTTCCGTTTCAAATTTACAGCTCTGTATCGATATTGTTTCTCAAGTGAGAAGAAGGGACCGAAAAAGATTGATAGATGAAATAACTGATAATAACAGATAAATCTGACAATCACTCAGCCCCTCAGCACTTGAGCCTTAGTTCGTGGTTATTCGCAGGCTAATTTTTTACACATAAATTAAATGCAGTTTAATCAGACGAGGATCAAAACAGAAAATTTGAAATTGATTAAACAAGTTTCAAAGGTTACCCACGATACCCATTTAAGCGTGGAAGAAAGGTGGGACAAACTATCATTTTGGAATGAGCTCGCAAGCAATGATGGTAGCGATCAGTTTCGAACTGAAGTTTTTCTCAGCACGGTTTCATCTGCTTTTACTATGTACACTGTTCAAAAATGTCTTCGGTAAAGCTACATATATTATATACCGGCAACAGTTATACTAATTACGCAAAGAGCAACAAAACATCAATATTTATCAGCTTAAACAGAATACAAAAACTAGCGGGCGTGAGTATGAACCGGTTACAAACCTTTA
The DNA here is from genome assembly GCA_027575215.2 of Hydrozoanthus sils. Taxonomy (NCBI): domain Eukaryota; kingdom Metazoa; phylum Cnidaria; class Anthozoa; order Zoantharia; family Hydrozoanthidae; genus Hydrozoanthus; species Hydrozoanthus sils. The sequence goes on from JAOBRD020251132.1 coordinate 10,229, forward strand.
GGTTCAGCCGGCGGGCGTCAGTCGCTGATATAAAAGCATGCATTATAGCCGACCGGTAAACTGACCATTCCTGCTGGGAGTTTTACTTGCCTAAACTTATACTTTACTCTGTGTTTTGAATTAACACTGGACTTAAAATGCTATAAACATATAGTTTAAAAAGTTTAAGTTTTAAAAGGAAAAAATAGATTAAATAAACTTATTATGAGCGATGAAAGCAATATGGTCATACACTGAAAGAAAAATCGGAGTTATTTCATACAAAAAATAATCGTTTGAGCTATCAATAGATGCATTGACGAATATGCAAGGCAGACTATTTTAAACTTCGCTGGCTTAAGTGCTTTCAAACTACTGAATGCAAAACAAAACTTGGCCTTTAAAAACAAAACATCGGACGATGAGTCACATCACAGGATGAAGGCCCGTAAATCATTTTGAAGGGTTGTTAGTCGTGACGTGAGAATGACAACAAAGACAATGATTAAAATGTTTAAAATAGAAAAGTATCTGCATTGCAGCAGCTGGCACAGTTTTGAAAAAAATCTGATATCTAAAGTCAATTACACTTTTCATAGAACTTAAGAATAACAAACAAAGCTTGGTATAAATTCTTGGATCTTATGTTTGAATACGATCATAGCTTTTCATTCGAATGTCTGGAACGAAGTATGTATCACTCGAGCCCACCATCTCCGCGACCTGAATGAACGAATCCAGTTGGATACCGGTTCACTCAAATGTGACGCGTTGGGTCAGAGGTTTTAACAAATATAAACAGTTATTCTAAGTTTTAACGATATTTGTCTTTGTTTAAGTATGCTGAGCAACTGCGTAGAAAACACGTCAGTAGTGGCCCGAGTTTTCCCTCGCCCAATAACACGCATGGATCGACCATCTTGTTTGAGGTGACAAGCCTTTTATTAACAGAATTGTTGTAGCTAAACTAAGAAAAACTTTGCTCGTCCCGAGAACATTTAGCTGGGTAAAGATCAATAAATGGCTGTTAAAAACACGTGCAGTTTAGCCTGAAGTCGAGATGTAAATGCTACAGCTAATTCTACCATTGCGGGCAGGAATCATGTGCCGGCTAGCAGAACGTTTTAAAACTGTCAGTTATCGAGATTTCTTCCTGAATGTTTCACTCCTGATGATCCGAGTTGAAACATGCTCAATGGAGTATCCCTTTAAAAACTGAATTGAACAGTTTACGAGTGTGAAAACCATCATGATCAATCTAGTTTCAAAAATGCTATAAGTTTTTCCTTTAACATCATCTGAAACCGACTCGTCAGTTGTCTTGTGCCTTATACGAGACGAAATTAACCAGTCACGAAATGTAACCATGTATTTATACTTTCGTTCGTGCGTGGTTAATTTGTTTGTGAATATTTTTCCGCGCGGGGCTGCGATGCGAATATAAAATACACAGCCCGGCTCGCGATGCAAAATTTTGACAAAAATAGAGAAGCCGGAACTGGCCGAGCTCTCCGCCTCGCGATGGAACGGCTTCAGCTCTGATTCCTTTCACGTGCACCAGGCTTGAAAGGAAAGTCAGACATAAACTGGATCAATATTGCGAATTGACTGTCGGTCCTTAAGTGGCGTAATACGTGAATGCAATATACCGCGGAATCGAGTTAGACCTTGCCACTGGAAATCGAGAAAAATCCAAGTTTCATCGTTCTACCGAATTCTAAAGGACCCCGCTATTAACCCACACAAAGAAAGAAAAAAACTTTTTGACCTCGGTGGGATTCGAGCCCCGACCTACAAAATAAATCTACGTTGCTCTAAACAGCTGAGATACAGGGTTAAATTATCTGGGAATCTTGGATACAGGGTTAAATGATTATCTGGGAATCTGGGATTTTAAGGACAAAGGACTCAACCCAATCTAGAAAAAAAATAGCGTTGTCCTCCAGTGGCGAAAAAAATAGGTATACACACATACGATTGTTTTTTTTCATGCAACTAAACATATACCAGCATGCACCACAACACTCTTACCATCACCATAACTACCAACATGCCTCCCAGTCCTCCCTGGGTGATCCTAAATTGTATGACTGCCCTCTTCCTCCTCGGGCGATCCTAAATTGTAAGACTGCCCTCTTCCTCCTCGGGCGATCCTAAATTGTAAGACTGCCCTCTTTTTCCTCGGGCGATCGTAAATATAGTATGACTGCCCGCCTCTTCCTCCTTGGGCGATCCAGCTGAATAGTATGACTGTCCTCTTCCTCCCTGGGTGGTCGTAAATAATATGATTGTTCTCTTCCTCCCCGGGAGATACTAAATAGTATGACTGCGCTCTTCCTTTTCGGGAGATACTAAACAGTATGACTGCCCTCCTCATCCTCGGGCGGCCCTGAATAGTATGACCAACCTTTTTCTGTTTAGCAGTTCTGCACACCAATCAGTGCTTACAATTTCATGATACTGTTTTCAACAGGTTGTGAGCCAATTATAATAGATCGAAAAAGAGCCGGAGTTTTCGACCTCGTCCTCGTCAGTTCGATCAGAAATAGACTGTACTATATTGTTTTGAGATTCGTGTTTTGTAACAAAATTGATTATTTTTTCAAGTGAAACCTGATTAGAAACAAAAATAGAGCAATTAGAAACGATGCTAAACTGCATGAGTCGAAGCTTTGTAATAATTATTCCCACCTTTATTGACCGTAATTGCTTTTCACCTGCACCTCGAACAAAAGCTATCCATGACTGAACCAAAATTCAATAACAGCTATCAAGCGCCGATTTATGTACTGACTTTTATTTTAAATTAGGTATAAACCGATATAATCACATGGCTGAATATGGCAAAAAAAGGAACAGTCGTATTAAATCCGTGTATCAAACGTCATTTTGATTTTCAATTTAAACTGAAAATGAAAATTACACCAAATTCATGATTCTAAATTTTCATTTTTTGACTTAGAATTGAAAATCACTCAAAATTGATAAATTTCGTTTTTCGATTTTTTAATCTAAAAAACAAATTATGCTCAAAATTGTGTTTTTCATTTTTCAATTTTTCTTTCATAAATAAGCTTTCAAAATTTGGGAATTTTCGGATTTCTATAAAATCAAACATCAAAAAGTATTAAGTTTGTCGCTATTGGTGTATGTGGCGGTCTTGCTCAAACAGTGAAGATCGAGAAGAGTAGGGAGAGTCTGTTAATTGTTGTGCGTCACGCGAAACAAGTACGGAAACACGTGAAAACAACGTACAAAGTGTTTTGAGCCGTGTACTTTTACTTATCCCTCCAGAATTTTTTTCATATCCAGTCAATGACTGAGTCAAGAATACTTATAACTTCATCCGCAAGTTGTTTGACCTTGTCATCGATTTCTGGCTAAGACCGATTCTTCTGCTGTTAAATCTGTTGATTTTTCTTGAGCTACTGGCTACAGAACGTTCGCACGGCGTTTCTAGCAGAACATCCTCGTTAAAGAAGATAGTGGTGAGCTAGATAATTCTTAATCTTTCTCTGTTAAGATTTTCGAACAGTTCTAGCACTGCCAAACTTCAAGTCAAAGTCAGTTTCAAAACTCCTTTTTGGCGCCCTTTTGTATAACACTGTCGCGTCTGGTTTTACAATTTTACAACACTCACCCTTGCTAGCCGAGTACTAAAACACTGACCCTCCCCTCTCTGACGTAGGCTGTTTGAGCACCAATCACCAGTAGTGACGTTTGAGTTTGAGACAAATCCGAAAATACCTCAATTTTGGCTAATTTTGTGAGCTTATTTCTGAAGGTAAAAGTAGAAGTTAAAAAATACAAATTTAAGTATATTCTGTTTTTAGATTTAAAATTGAAACACAAAATCTATCAATTTTGAATGATTTTCAATTTTTAATTTCAAAAATAAAAATAGAAAATCATGAATTTGGCGCAATTTTCATTTTCAGTTTAAATTGAAAACCAAAATGACGTTTGATACACGGATTATATAAGAAGATTATTTTAAAATTATCTTTAAAATATAACAAGCATAAAATAATGAAAACACAAATACATGCATGCAGTGAAAGGCCTCTCTAAATTATATAAGACCGGCGGACACCATCGGGACTGGCCTCAACTGTCTGTCTTTATAAAGACTTAAAATACAGTAAATGACTGAGAAAACGCACGGCAGGGACCAAGATTTAGTGTCCATTCTAGAGAGGTGTCCGTCTTATAGAGACTTAAAATACAGTAAATGACTGAGAAAACGCACGGCAGGGACCAAGCTTTGGTGTTCGTTTTAGAGAGGTATCCGTCTTATAGAGACTTAAAATACAGTAAATGACTGAGAAAACGCACGGCAGGGACCAAGATTTGGTGTCCGTTTTGTAGAGGTGTCTGTCTTATAGAGACTTAAAATACAGTAAATGACTGAGAAAACGCACGGCAGGGACCAAGATTTGGTGTCCGTTTTGTAAGGTGTCCATCCTTATCTGGTTCAGTGTCCGTCTTGAGGGGTAAGATTCCAACATTGAACGTAGTTTTAGTGTACAATATATAGGTATATAATCTGTTGAGAACGATCTTAATCATTGGTAAGTAACTTGCTGGTGGGAGTCAAATTGTTCAGCAAAGCTGCATTGTTTCTAGACTGAGATCCTTACACTGATACGCAATGTTAGTCCAAGTGCTGCGGTTTTAAAACAAAGATTTGACTCCGATATGCAGCTTTGATGAAAATCTTGTCAACAGGAATGTTTGGTTTAGAAGCAAATTGTTTGCAGATGTTGGTGACGGAAGTGAGAATACTTCTCCTAAGTTCAAACATCTTGTTTTTTGAGAGTTCACTACGTCTCCCAATAAGCTCTGCGGCTATGTAGTCAAATGTACCAAACAGTGTTAGAATCCTGCTGTTCGCTTTAATTTCTACAACCTAATAACGCCAACGTGCACACTGGTTCTCACTAACAAGAAAATTTCAAAAAAAAAAATTATTATTGGCAAAGCCTTTTAAAGGCAGGTGCAAGCTTTATCACTGATCCAACTTCAATTGTGATTTCTTTCTAAACCCAAATTGTGAATATTGCCTACACGCAAACGATGACTTATAACCCCAAGGCAATGGAACTGACCAGCAATGCTTGCTGGCGCCCTTTTATAATCGTGTTCAATGCATCCTGCTTACTAATAGGCTGTCTGATATTGTTAATGGCTATTTTGATTAAGAAAAGAGATAAAAAGATTTGCACCAATTATGGCGTTCACCACCAAACTTGTTTTAAAAATGGTGCTACTACACAATTTGTTGAAATACTACAAATACAAAGCAAACAACACGCAGAGTATTATCGGAGCTGGATCAGTCTTTGTGGTAAAGCTGAAAAGACTCGTCCGATTCATATAACATACATTAACAGCTTTAGCTCCTGTTAATAAGAAAAACCCTTAATGTTACTCAAGTTTGTTGAGAGCACCATTTAAAGCACTTAATGGGACTAATAGTTAATGCGACTATAAACATGCTGCATGTCTTTAATTTAAGCAGCGCTTAGACTGCACGAAAAGTCAACATTCTTATGAGGGCTACGAACTTGACCTTAGGTGTGTTATTTCGGCAGATGGCAACGAATTTTATTTTCAGTGCGAAGATTTCGGGCAGACTGAAGGCGTGAAACTGAGGAAGCTAATCCATTTTAATGACAAGAACTGAGAAACTTGGGAGTTGCTTTTTTTTAAGTCTTTAATTAAAGGAATATCAAATTATATCTAAATGTAGAGTAGTACATATCTAAAATCAAAATGAATTTTTTATAAGCAAAATACGTTGTAGAGAAGCAACTTGTTCTTGTTCAAAATCAATTAGGAGGAAGCTTGATTATGCAGACTGGAAAAAAATTATTAAAGTGCGTGTTCCTGTTGTGTTCGCTGTACTTCACGTTCTTAGCTCGAATTCTTAGAACAAATTTTTGCATGAATTATTGATGATAACGGTGAAAACGTACCTGGGTTTATGGAAGAAACATGAGGTAAAGTGGCCACAAAGCGTGCTTTAGGTTAAGTCCCGCCTTAACTGACGAGTACCAGTCTTAAAACAGACGGCGAAACTGGTCGGACATTTACACTAAATCCTTTATTGTAAACCGCGAGTCCCCAAATTTAGGTAACAATAATGATTACAGAAGCGAAATCTTCAAACTAGTTTAAAATATCTAAAATTGAAGTTTAACCCGTATAATTTCTGCTGGGACGCTTGTAACCATTTTAAAAAATGAAATTTTCTGAGAGTTTACGAAGACAAAATGCCTATTTCAGCGTCAAGTCATTTCAACTGATACTAGTTTGCCTGCAATAAATGCTTTTTCCTCTTACATAACTATATCTCCTTTTCTCCAATTTTCCTCGAAAAAATAAGGAGCATTCAAAACGCTAGCGAGCTACACTTGGTTCACCAGTAAATAGGATTCCAAATAGTTCCTAAACCTGATGAAGCTGTGAAAATTTTTCAGCTCATTATAGATGTGTGATGTCACATTATTTGAAAACCAAGAGATTAATCTCACTTTCTCGGTCAAATTCATATGATCATGGCGAAGTTTGCACGGCTGATGGCCCAGTGTTTGAGCCAAACAACTCACTAATTCGCTGTAAACGCATCTTGAAGTTCTTTCAAACCATGTGACGTCGTAAATCGCCATCGTATACTTTCAATTTTGTTCCCACTGAACGCACTATTTTGAAAACTTGTCTGTAATGGGCCGTAAAACAAAATAGGGCTCTAAGTATTAGCAGCCTTAGACAGCTGTGTTAACTATGCCGGCCGTGCGGACGAGGCCCGACAAGATCTAAACAGTTGTCCACGGCTGCTAACACTCAGGCTTCTATTACTTCTACGGTCCAGTACAGGCTTAGTACCTTCTGACCCGCGAGACCTCATTGCCATTTACTGGCTGATCATAACTCTGAGCCAGATCCAGTTAACAAGCAGTTGACCTACATTAAATTTGGGTTGGTTAGGTTTTACATTCACGTTTCGAGTCAAACAGTTATTACATCTTCACACATTTCGGGTTAAATAGTTATTTATATCTTGACACATTTCAGGTTAAACAGTTAATATATTTAAGACGATTTATCTTAACACATTTCAGGTTTAATATAGCTATATTACATGCACCTTAAAATACATTTCGGGTTAAACAGTTATTACATTTAGGATGATCATCTTAACATATTTCAGGTTTAATATAGCTTTTACACCTTAAAACACATTTCGGGTTAAACAGTTATTACATTTAGGGTGATTCATCTTTAAAACACTTTTCAGGTTAAATAACTAGTTATATAATAGAGTGAGTTATCTTAACATATTTAGGGTTAAATATTATCATATTCAGGATGAGTACCTGGGTTAAACAAGTTATCTTTTCCTTCTTATTTACGGTGGGTAGCACACTAAAGTTGATTTATGTATTGAAAATCTTATTACTTCATCAGTGGAATAGACCTTGCTAAATGACGAATAGCGGTAAAAAAAATTGTTAAATTCTTTTGTGGTTCTTGAGAGTTCTCAACTGATGACGTCATGTATGGTTCCGCATTTTATTTAAATCTACCGCCACGCAGTCCATAACCTTTGGATAAATTTGAGCCCAACCTACACTGATGATCTATCTACCTCGAGATACATCATGCAGCAGCTCAAGTTTGGCTTATTATTACATTTAACGCTGATAATTCGTTTAAAGATGATGGATAATATGGCGCCACCATTTAAAAAGTACTTGTAACCTACTGGAAGAATTGTGGGGCACACTGTAGCAAACCAACTTAAAACGCTCGTAAACGGCCGGCAGGGGCGCGTAAAATAACTCATTCGAAGTTGCAAGTTCTTAAATTCAGCTAGCATTCGCAACGAGCACATTACACAACACTATCTTGGCCTCATACATGTACTTACAATAGTTCTTTATTTTTTGAAAAACCTGCTTTTTATGCAGTTTTATCATAATTTAATGTTCTCCATTTCGTCGAAAAGAAGCATGCAAGTAAGCAGTTGAACTGCCATCATCCACTCTCAACTAATTCCCTCCTTTTGTGCTTGAAAACTAAGAATCTCCACTTTAATAATATTTGCCTTGTCGTTTGTATAAGACATATTTAAAAACATACTTACAGCCATCATTCAATTCCTAACAAACTTTGCATGTTTTGTACAAAGTGAACTCAAGATAAACTTAAAGTACATTTTAACACCACGTTTTCTTTGGGAATCAAAACTGATTTCAACGAACTATATATTTCACTAACTTGTGAAAAGGCTTCGCCTTGGAAATTTACCCGAACTAGCAAATCACTTCTCTGATGCAGTGTTTTTTTTCTTCAACTTAGGGGCAATAAAACTCTTCATGAACTGCGACAGGGAATCCGGTATATTGTTCATTCTACTCCTGGAAAATGTTGTGTTATTCAACATGGATTCCTGAAAAAGAAAGGAATTTCAATGCAATTTGGAAAGAGTGTATATAATAAGAATTACTTTGAATGAGTTCTAACTAACTTCAGTAACCCGCGAGGAAACATTTAGCATAGTGCATCCTCATGGACTTCAGTTCATTTGTCATTTTGGATTTGAGGAGTTGTTTGTAACTCCCTTAAATTTTTTTCTTCCGATTTACGTCCAGGAGATAATATCTAGTACCTGCACACGTCAACCACTTAGCATGTTTAGTGTGTATTGCAATCAAATTAACATTTTGTTGGAAGGAGAGGACCAATAAAGAAAAAAAGCTGGCGGTTCGAATTGATTGCATGGCTAAAAAGTTTGTTCGACAGGGCTTGCTTTGGTGAACGACTCGCAATTTCATTTTTCTTTCGATTTTTGGAATTTGGAAAAGATTGAAAACAAAAGTGATATTAATCCCAAAATTTTACAAGGAACCAGGCGATTACATGTTTATGACTCCGAGGGCAAAATTCTTCATCCTCCACGGTATCCCACGAGAAAGCGTTGCATAACTCAACTAATTTAACCAAAGTTTCTTCGAAAATTGCTGGAGATGTAATGAAATCTTTGCAATCTCTGAAAACATTCTGAAATCTTCGGAAGGGGTTTGAAATTGTTTATAAGGCATTTTCAGTATGAATTTTAAAAAATTCGGAAAATCTTCGGAAAATGTTTCTAGGGCGTTTTTGAGACTTCTTCGGAAAATCTTCGGAAATTTTCGGATGTACACCAGCGACCAATCAGCGCTAAGTAATTTTGCCCTGAATTAAGAAAAAATGCCCCCGCTGTTATCCAATCAGTTCGAAGTAATTTAACCCTCTATGTTATAAATGTTGTTAAACCAGAAGTATACAGTACATGTGACTCGTTTCAGATAGTGGAGTCTGCTCATTTCAACTGATGTTAGTTTGCCTGCAATAAATGCTTCTTCCTCTGCCATAACTATAACTCCTTTCCCTTCTTCCTCGATAAAATAAGGAGCATTCAAAGCGCTAGCAAGCTACTTGGTTCACCGGTAAATAGGATTCCAAATGGTTTCCGCTAAGCAGTTAGGTTCCTTAACCTGATGGGCCAATCAGTAAATACTACAAACCTGCAGGTCCAACTGAGAGGACACTGCCAAGGAATTCTCGTTTGGGTTAAACAACATTCTCCGTTTTCTGGTTCCATTCAGAACAGTCGAGACTTCTCCCCACTCGCTCAGCTGTTTCCTGTTTTATTGTGAAAACGATGGTTAGTATTTTTTTCAAAGCCATGCATGTTTCCTGCTCCACCTTACTTATAGATCTAGGTGACAAAGCAATGACTCACTCGTTACCACAACAGTATGAAGCATATGTCGTCCCTTTGATAACTAATACAATGTGGGGAGTTGCCAGTCAACTAAAGTAAATGTGAAGTACCGTAGAATTCCGCCTACTTTTGGCTAGCCGTTATTTTCGAATAGGTGAAAACTTTTGTAACTCAAAGTGGTCTTATTCTTAGACAATGAGGACACATGTTACGATATTTAAAAGTAAAATGCATATTCCTACAATGTAACGGAACCTGATGCCCAAGCAGTTAAATAAACAAGTAACCCTGATCGGTACGTTATACATACATACGCGATCACTAATATTAAACTGTAGGGCATATTTTGACTTTTCGCTCACAAATTAATTTAGCGCTACTTTCGGGAGAGTTGGGTGGGGTGAGGCGGCGTTACTTTCGGGATTTAATAGGAGGACAAAAATTTAACGTCATTTAAGGGGACTACTACTTTCGGAATTATGCGGTAACAGTGACAAACATATGATTTTAGAGAATTATAAAGCAAGTAGTTCTTCCCCTAAAACCTATTAATAATGTGCTACATGTTCCAGTTCTATAGTAAAACCTTTCGCGGGTGTGCCCCCCCCCCCCCTTCCCCAAAAAAAGAATAATAGATTTGTACGAGCCTAAGATAAGAAAGCTGAGCGAATATCACGAGACAAACAGCTTAGTGTTTGGTTTCACTACCTGCAATGCATTTTTCCACCTTTTCATTCAACTTAAATTTCATAAATAAACAAAATTTAAGCGCATGAGAGATAAATCGTTTATGATTTCATTTTAAATATTGTATGGTATTCCCCTGGCAGTATAAATAACGACTGTTTGCCAATTAAAAACACATCGAATCTAACAGTACCGAGAAAATCTGGAATATGAATCAACATTCCAGAGACTGAATAACAAAATAATTAATAAAAACCAGTGCCGCGGCCGCCCGGCAAACTTGGAACACTGACCAGCTCGCGCGCTGTAAGTGAATTGTCCAGCTAGAACACAAAGACAAGTATTTTACTAAAGACACTCTTCTCTCACCTTTTCTCGGCCAGAGCTTTGTTTAACTTGTCTTCCAAAGCGTTTTCTTTTCCATCAATGTTTTTCTTGCTACCTTTTGTTTTTCGTAATTTTGCGTTTTCAACAAAACCGTTTTTCACTGGTAGTGCGACAGAGATGTGGTTTTCATTACTTAACTGAGATACTTCTAGCGTTTCATTGGCAGACAACGGCAAATTTCTCAAAGAATCTTGCTGAGAAGCTGTGACCTGCAGATTCTTCCCCGAGGTAACGACCGAACTGTCTGGACCCAGTCCATCCGTGTCTTCAACAATCGTGCGCGTTCCGCGGGACGGTTTCTCACCAACATCTTTCTTATAATTTTTACGAGGTCTCTTGAAAGGCTTATTAGCTGTGCCTTCTTCGCTATCAAATTCTAATCCATTTTCAGCAGAAAATGAACCAGTGACCTCGTTAGTTTCTTTAACATTCTTGCTGACACATTTATCACTAAACTGTACTGAATGCCTGTCATCAGACGTCATGGGAATGCTTTCTGCCCCAAGGGCTCCAGGCGATCGCTTGTCATCGTTCTTGTCTGAGAAATCGTCGTTACCCCGAGGCTTTTTCAGGGATGCGTGACTGACGGAGAGATCAAGTTTCCGCATCTCGTTGCTTGTCTCTATGTTGTCTTCACACGGTGCTCCATCAGTTGCCGAAGGTACTGAATCAGATGCTTTGCGAGGCTTTCTCTTGCATGCCTTCTCAGGCGACAACTCACCGTCGTCAGCATTAGGTTTTGAAGTTGTTCGCTTTCGAATCCTTATCATTTTACTTTTTTTAAAACGTTGATCTTTTGATGACCGGCGATCATCGTCTCCACCAGACGAGACCAGAGACTCCTGGTTACCTTTCTTCTTATCACATTCTACAGCCAAAGCTTGTTTATGAGTAGAATTCTCAACTTTGTCTTCACTGTGATCAAGTTCTTGCACAAACTGTTTCGCATTCTCTTTTCTTCTGTTTCGGCAGTTACTTCGCTTGCCCTGCTAAATTAGAATGAGTTCGAATCAAATAGAAATTTATACGAAAATTGTTTCTCTAACATTACCCTGTTTTTTGAACTTACGGCTTAAGAATAAAGTATACTTATTTCCAAGCAAACACAACAGAATTTGACTTGTTTAACAACACATAACTATTCCAACGAAGCCAGAACAGCATTGCTAGCTGATCTCTAATAATTCAAACCATCTCCGGAACACAGTCCAACCGAAGCCAGAGTAGCGTTGTAAAAGCAGTAGCTGATCTCTGCTAAATCAATTAATTCCCGTTCTTGTATAACACAGTTCAACTGAAGCCAGAACGGCGCTGTAAAAGCTACTGTAGCTGATCTTTGATAAATCAAGCAATTCTCTGGTTCTTGAAGAACACAGTCCAACCGAAGGCCAGAAGTTTGCTGATCTCTATCACATCAAACCACCACTTTAATAAACTTCATCCTTTTTCAGAGCAAATCATTTTGGAAACTCAAATATGCTTGAGTTTATATGGAGATTATATCATATGCATGCAAGTAGAAAGGAATAGTTGAAACAGAAAATAGCTTATGGACGAATGAAAACTATTCATTATAATTCCATTAGAGGCTAAATTCCGAGTTTGAAAATTCTTATAAATTGACCATTGTAAAATTTTCTGTAGCCGCAAACCTGTCGGCTGTGCATGCTAAGAGTATTCTTGGAGATGAAAATGACGTGCAACTGGGTTTTGATCGAGAGTATGGTACCTCTGGTGCTTACCCTCCCTCCCACACACAGAAAAGCTTTGTGTAGCTAGTTTCCAGTGACTTGCAGAACACTCAACAGTTGGAGAATGGTTACGAATCGGGTTACAAATAAACTTTCAAGTTGCTTTGTAACTATGAATTGAATCTCACTACAAGTTGAAAACGTTTTTGGTTAACACTTCTTCTTCCCTTTTCGATAACGTATGGCTAGTTTACTCTCTCTTTTTTCCGAGACCCCGGCACTTTGTGAAAAGAAGAAGACGAAAAAGATTTTCTTGAAGGTAAATAAAGGTTGACAAACTTTTTGTTGGTCGTCCCCGAAGTCGTGAATTTCGAAGTTGAGATTTTCAAGACTACGGGCTATGGCTTGCTCAAGGTCCCTAGTAGTAACTATGATAACAGTGACACAAAACCATCAATATGAATTCCATAGTCATTGTTATTATCACATTACTATTATTATTATTATTATTATTGTTGTTACTCATATGATAATCAGTATTATGTATGCACAGTTTTCACCTGTTTAATGGAAGGGTCGTCCAATAACTTGTATTCTTGGGGATCAATCTTCTCAATATGAACACTCAGCTCACAGATAGCAGTCGGGCGCTTCAAGTCAACGTTACTTTGCTCGTTTGTTTGCATAGCAGCATCTACTAACAAGCTGCGTGTACCAGTTGTCTCCTCAACAGACAGAACTGTATCCGTCTGTAAAGCAACATCTACCAAAAGATTTCCCATGCTAGCTGTCTTCGCAGCTGATGTACATGTAGCAACGTCCATTTTCTCAATAGTAGCCTGGGTTCCCTTTTGCTACAAAAATGTAAAAAAAAATCAAAGCCTGAGCGAATGAATGAAGTAAATTTTATCAATGCACTAAATGTCTTAGTTATCAAGTTAGTCAAGACGAGAAAAAAAACTGAGCAGTTTTATTTAGTGTCTGCTATTGACTGAGTTTGTATAGGAAATCACACACTGTCTGTGTGTGTCTTCTGTCTGACACGTAATTACCGTACGTAAACATTCTAATAAGTAAATTTTATTTATTCTCAGAGCTTCCAGACGGAGTCAAAGGCAGAAACATAACATAACCAAACAAATTTAACAGCAACGAGCAACTCTGTGTTCCTCTGGCATTATAACCAACACTTTTCAAGCACTTATAAATAGATGCAAAAAAAAATGTTGAAAAAATAGATTCTTGATACAGGACGCCTTGTGTTTTAGCTCCATCATCTTTATGCCTGGTCTAAACTGTCTGTCTCAGAGAGGTGCCCATCTTATGGAGACTTAAAATACAGTAAATGACTGCATGAGATAA
>JAOBRD020251236.1:0-20957 GCA_027575215.2 Hydrozoanthus sils
CTATACTGCAGCTCTGCTCTCCCTCTAGTCTGTGGTACTATACTGCAGCTCTGCTCTCTCTCTAGTCTGTGGTACTATACTGCAGCTCTGCTCTCTCCCTAGTCTGTGGTACTGTACTGCAGCTCTGCTCTCTCTCTAGTCTGTTGTACTGGGCTGCAGCTCTGCTCTCTCTCTAGTCTGTGGTACTGTACTGCAGCTCTGCTCTTTCGCTAGTCAGTGGTACTGTGCTGCAGCTCTGCTGTTGGTTGTTTACAGGCCATGACTGGTGGTCTGTTAATATTGATGATACATGCAAGATTGGATCCACTTAAATCTTTGAATCTGGAATCTCTCAGTGATAAATGTGGTGGCAAAGGAGTGCCACATCATGCACTGACCTAGTGAGCTCAACACCTTCCCATAACCCATTTCTTGTTGAATGGAGTTGAAATGCTCTCCAGGCCTGATCCAGAACGTTTCAAGCGTTGAAGAGAGTTCATTGACTTTGTCTTTAAGTTGGGATATAGACATCCTGTCTTCCTGAAATAGGAGCGATAGCCTGTGCGGTGTGCTGTAAATGGGTGACAACCATGTAGTAATTATTTAAAAGAAGAACCTCGAGAGCACGCTTTAAATGCGGTTACCTTATTGTACCGTTTGACTTTACGGCCTTGTAGGCCCTAACCTGCATAGTTTCTGCCAACTCCTTCAACTCACGAACAGCCTCAGGGGAGTAATGGTAATGCTTAACAGTATCTAGTTGGTGGGCTATACAATGCACCTTGATCAGATGAGAGATATCTCTTTTAAGCAAGAATAAACTCCACCCACTTCTCCAACCATTTCATTTTCTCCATCAGGGCCAAGTGCAACAGTTTTTTCCTTCCAGTTTTTACATACGTTGGTCATTGCACTGTTAATAGCTTCCGTAATGCCAGGAGCTTTAGCATTAGGGCAAGGTTCAAGCCCTACAATAACAAACGTAAACATCGTCAACTTCCCGAACACCGACATCTGTAGCACTGTCAGCCATTATAATCAAAAAGCGTGCCCTTTGCAGTTCTTGTTCAAGCTCATTTTGCAACTGTTGTGATATATTGTGCACGCACTTCTTCGTGAGTTCTCTTCTTGCTTTAAGTCTCGTACATGCTGCTCTGCATTGAGATTTTTTAGCGCCGTTGTCCCGCCAAAGACACGTTTTTTCAAACAACTACCCAGCTCTTGCAGCAATAACCGTACAAACCTGCCCCCAACCCCACCCCAGAGATAACCACCCAAACAACCGCTTCCCCCATGGGGATAACACATATACTTACGTTTTAGTTACTCATGAAAAAACGATAAAACGTAATTGGATTTTCGTTTTATTTATCACCTAGCAACAAAAAAATATTAAACGCGTCGATAAAGAATGCGTGTGTCCGGGACCGTAAACAGTTCGTCTATACCAGTTTTCATTGAAAATGAAATTGAAAAATCGGAAATTTAACAAGTTTCTTCATTTTCATTCAATACGAAAATCGATATGCCAGAGCAACTTGTTGAAGGTACAAATGTAACAACTGGTCCTAAATGTAACAACAATTGGTCCTAAATGTAACAAAGGTCCTAAATGTAACAACAATTGGTCCTAACTGTAGCAAAGGTTCTAAATGTAACAACACTTGCTCCTAAATGTAACAAAGGTCCTAAATGTAACAACAATTGGTCCTTAATGTTACAAAGTTCCTAAATGCAACAACACTTAGTCCTAAATGTAACAAAGGTCCTAAATGTAACAACAATTGGTCCTAAATGTAACAAAGGTCCTGCTTGTAACCACACTTTGTATTAAATGCAACAAAGGTCCTAAATGTAGCAACAACTAGTCCTAAATGTAACAACACTTAGTCCTACATGTAACAGAAACATTTTTGTGAGAGTATCGCAGTTTATATCGATTTCTCAGGATATTTTCTCATAATTTGTCTTCGAAAATCACTGGAAAAATAGTCAAACACGCTTTACTCTTTGCCTTAGTTTTAACTCTTAATTTTGTTTATTTTATTCGAACAACCATACGTTCGTTTCTTCTACCAAATATTGTTAGCATTTCTCAACTACATTGTTAATTATAGCAAAAGAGAGTCTTACAGTTTACCGTGAGCCTCAAATGAGAGCCTTTGCGTTCTTTACAGTTTCTCTCGAGACCCCCTTAGAAACGTCAAAAAATGTTATCGATATTTTTGTGCTTTGAAAACATTGTAAAAGTCTTAAAGGCTAACAGAGAATACGTACTACGACTTTATTTAAAAATGTCTTCGATGACTTTTCCATCAAGTCAGTTAAATGCTTCAATAAAGATTTGATTCCGCTCAAACTTCTGTGTCTTTAAATTAAAAAAAACAGTAATCGAAGAACTTGGTAAAGCATTTTTTGCCCTTTTTACAGCTACATCACTGCCAATTTCCCTTTCCAAACGTTTCCAAAGAGTCTAGAATTTTTTAACGAAAATATCGAACTTTCCCACGACGTTTCAAAGAGAAACGTCAATTCCGCCAACCCCACCCCCACCCCCACCCCCAATAGTAAAATTGACAAATTAATATTTGAGGCTTCCCTTATTCTTTTTGTTAGCGATTATATGTATTTGAGTTCAAACACTTCTATTTCTCTCGGCGAAATGGAAATCTCTCTAGTATTATACCTTTTTTGCTTATTGCGGAAAAAAATTCAAATTGTCAAAGAATTTTATTTCTTTCGCTGCAAAGAAAAATAAATTGAATGAAACTCCGTTTTTATGCTTTTTAATTTCGTTTCAAGAAAGCGCAATGACCGCTTCGACACAATGTGCCACGGATTTGTCATACGGACTTGTAAGGCATTTTCACACTCAGGCGCAGTGCGTATATCCCACTGTTTTGGCAGGCCACAAGTCTTACAAATGTTATGGTTTCCGAGATATTGAATTGTTTTTGCCTTTGTACGGTAATTCATGGTAATTTGTAGTGTTTATTTCCCATTGTCTTGTCTGGGCCACAGGATTCGGTGATATTTGTAAGACCTGTGGCCCGCCAAAACAGTGGGATATACGCACTGTGCATGAGTGTGAAAATGCCTGATATTTGAATTAACTTTAAGCCTTTAAGTCTCATAGTTTGCTTTGTTTGATCAATTGCTGTTTTCTCATTATGAAATGTCTTGTTTTGTATGTGTTACGTATGAAGAACTTGGATTTTGGTCACTAACCGAAATGGTTACAGAACTTACTGAGTTTATGACGTCCAAATTGAAGATCGAGGTTTTAGTTGTACTCAGATTAAGACAAAACAAATTATGACAAAGGTAACTTATATGTTCCAATAACCTACATTATTATATGGCTATGATAGTACGCGCGCAGTGATTGGCTGCTGAGAGGGCTGGACTTTCTTGAAACGACCGCGGGCATCACAAACTTTTTTCTCTCAGTCATATTGTAAAAAAAGTAAATAACACTCAGTTTCTAAAGTTTTTTATTTAACTATATGAGCTACGAGGAACATTCGGAGAGTGTGTTATATTAACTCTACGAACTAGAAGTATAGAACATTTCGAACAACAAACTATCAAAAAGACAAAAGTCAATGTATAATTCTATAAGATGAGTTAGTCAGTTTTGTGCAGCAGCAGTTCCGGGAGAGAAAATTAAACAGATAAAGCATCCAGCGACATAACACTTCGCACTCGGTTTCCTTACTCAAATTAAACAAGATGTGTAGATATTAATTAGACTTACCGGCGGAAGAGTTTAACCACATGTCGGCAAAGTTTTTCAAAGATGTCAAAAATTACGACTGAAGGACACTGCCCCGAAATGGCCAAAAGCGGGTGGAAAACCAAAACACGTAAAGGCGCAGAAAATGGTCACCGAAGATTTCGGCACAAACACGGATAAGTGTCCGATAAAATCCAAGCTTTTCAAGAGGTGACCATTAGAATTAAATCAGCCGGATTCTCCATTTTTACTGGCGGTACTTCACGGTGAGTGCCGGAAAAACCCTCACGTTTCGTACATGAAATAACCTTTAGGAAAAAACGAAAATAGCAAATTCTTGATTATATAGTTGAACAAAAAGCTGGTCTTCAGAGAAAAGAAGTTAAAGTAACCAGTCATTCCGTGAGCAGGACTAGCATTGGTCATGACTCAATGTAAACACAACAGAGACTTGTTGAGTGGGTTTAAAAGTCTGCAGATTCTGCTAAGTCTTGCAAATCTGCCAACGCGAGCACCACCAGCGACAAATACCTTGCAGTTTTAAAAGGTCCTCTTAAATATCCTTTACTGCCTGCCTCTTTTTCAAGTTTCTATTTGGTTTCCACTCGGCTTCGGCATCGGAAAACAAGCAATCGTGCTGTAATTTAAAGCGAATTTCACGGTTAAAAGTGTCATTTTCCCAGAGCGGCTCAATCCTGTTGCGGTCTCACAGGAGCCAATATTAGCAACTTCTCCAAATGTTATTTCCAAGTTTTTAATGGACATATTTTCAAAAGAACGTTTTAAATATAAATAAAACATGGCAAGGAATTAATAAGTTAATCAGTAATAATATAAGAATGCGAAAATCAATAAAATCTTAAAGGACCCCTTTACAAATAAGCTCACTTACAAACAAAACGCGACAGCTAACATTTTGAATATAAGCACTTTGCGACTGTCGGTCAAAAATTAGTAAGTATAATATTTTAGAATCACATTCACAATTTCATGACTGATTAACGTGATATCAATGTATGTCTTTCTTCTCTCTTCTCTCTTACCCCTGAGGAAGTTGAACTAGAAATGTTGCGTACCCCATCTAATAAATCATTTGGCCTCTACTATTTGCCCATCAATATTTTGATGTCTCCAGAGTTCTCCACTTGCTACTATTTGTAACACGACAATAAGTGGAATCTTCCAAGATATTAATTCAAAAACGTCAAAAATCACTCCCATTTTTAAGGCTGATGATGAAAAAGATTCAAACAATTATCTAACTGTTTCGATTTTGTCAGTCTTCAACAGAATCTTTGAAAAATTAATGTGCAATCGATTGATCAAGTATATTGAACATAATAGTTAACCTATTGAACAATGCACCATACAGTTTCCGTGCTGGCCATTGAACTACGCATGCTGTTTTAGATATTGTTAATACTATCCAAAATAACAGGAATAATAGACTTTTCTCCTTTGCTATATTTATTGATTTACAAAAAGCATTCGATTCAGTGAATCATTCAATCTTGATTAAAAAGCTTGATTGTTTCGGTGTAAGGGGTTTCATGAATGACTGGTTCAAATCTTACTTAACGGGAAGAAAGCAAACAACTGAAATTGTCGCAAGGAGATTAATTCCTTCGGGGTCCCACAAGGGCACTCAGTCCTTGGTCCCTTGTTGTTTGTCCCTTTATTAGTGGCATAAGTAAAGTCTCCAATACCCTTAACTTCTTCATCTTTGGTGACGACACAACTTTGCTATATGCACATAAAAATCTAAAAATATGGAAGCTAAAACGAATAATGAACTACAAAAGCTATAAATTGGTTATCAGCCAGCAAACTAACCCTGAACATTAAAAAATCCAACTTTGTTCTCTTTCGACCTTACCAGAGAAAAGGTACTTTTGATATAGACTTACGAATTTATGACATTTCTGAAAATATGTTTGTTTCATTAAAAAATAAAGAATACGTCAAACATCTTGGATTATTGATGGACTGTAATCTAGGAGTTTTCATATAAACTATGATTAGT
The DNA here is from genome assembly GCA_027575215.2 of Hydrozoanthus sils. NCBI lineage: Eukaryota > Metazoa > Cnidaria > Anthozoa > Zoantharia > Hydrozoanthidae > Hydrozoanthus > Hydrozoanthus sils. Next base: position 5,739 of record JAOBRD020251236.1, read on the forward strand.
ACAAAAGTTAGTAAACCAATTGGTTTAATAACAAAACACAGGCATTTCGTACCCCACTGAAGAAACTTTAATAACGTTAAATTGGGTACACACCCACACTTACCTAAATTATGGAATAGCAATTTGAGGTCATAGCTCAGATAAACTTTTCAACAAACTTTTACGGTTACAAAACAAGAGCTTTGAAACTAATTTTGTTCAAGGGTAATCAACACAGTACAATTCCACTTTTTGTAAAAACTAAAACCCCACCCTTGAACATCATGTATATTCAATCTCTTTCCAGCTTAATGTATGTTATTAACAAAAATAAAGGCGCCCGAAAATTTGACTAAACTTTACTCATTCATCACTATGCAACACGATCTTCAAACAATCATCACAAAATCTCTTCACTAAACCTTCTTGACTAAATTTTTAACTAAATTGATTTTCGCGACTTGGTGTTAGGCTGTAGTCCATCCCAGGTGACGTCAGAGGCATGTTTTAAAAAATGTTTATCGAATCGTCTTTTTTCTATTCTTGAAAATGAAGATCACTACTTTGATGTTCCTAAATTTACACAGGAAATATCAGTTTACGAATCTGCCGATTTACATTTGAATATACACCTAGGTATATCATTATCTCGTTTGTTTTCTTTTTTTTCTCCGTTACATTTCCTCTCATGTTGTTGTTCAAACTTTTAAATGTAAAATTTGTCATTGTTTATTAATTGTTTAATAATTTATTCCTTGTAATTCGTTTACTCATGTATTGTATATCAACTATAAACACTAGCTTACCTGTTTCGATTAGTTTTTCACTATTTGCGGGCCAGTGGTGTATGTTTCATTGTAAAAAAACTTACATAGTAATACAAAAGTTGAATTGAATTGAATAAAAGTGAAGATTTTCTCATTCAACAAGAAAAGAAGCGGAGATACTCTCTGAGGCTGGATATTCTTATTTGTTTGTCGATTTTAGGCAGAAAAAATTCTTATGATTGTTCTTAGGGCCTCCTTACATGGAGCGAGTTGTCCCGACAAGCTGAGATATCTCGGCTTGCCGGGTTTCCCGTCTCTATTGTACTTTGCCTTTTCGTTTACATGTAGGCGGGCTATCCTGACTTGCTGAGTTACCCATCTCGGCGACCCGGGGCACCTGGCAAGCCGAGACAACTTTAATGCATGTAAAGGCATACAACCGAGATATCTCGGCAAGCCGGGACGAGATTTGACAGTTGTGACACACGTGATGTAACTATTTCGGCTTTATTCAGCGAACATTACAAGATAGCGAAAAGGGGAAGGATTTCTGTTCCAAATCTTGCAGAAATGGAGAAAATTGACTGGGTTCAACGAACGGGCGATGTCACGAAAAATTGTCTGGGCCAGGCGGGATGGTATTTTTACATGTAAATGCCAGCTTATTATCGTCCCAGCAAGCCGAGATATCTCGGTTTGCTGGGACAACTCGCTCCATGTAAAGAGACCCTCAGTTTTGGGAAACGGAATTTCCGTTTTAATATGATTGATTGTTGCTCTCGTCTTGATTTCTTTTTGTTTTGCTTTTGCTACTTGCCGGAGCTGCAGTTTTGATATTCAAGAAAATAGCGCCTTTTTAGCCTTTTTTAAGTTAATATTTTGCTATATATGAGCCTAAGAAAAGGTATTCAAATCTGGACTTTGTACAGATACTATAGTAATATGACTTTTTTTGAAACATGCAAAATGATATTCTTAACAAAATCTTAGCCTCAGCATTATTCTTAAAATATTCCTAAATTTGGCCAATTTCAGCCTCGATATTCTTATAAAGTATCTTCTTTTATGAAATAGCCCAAGTGAATCTCGCACGCAGATTGGTCGAGAGCGCAAAAACAGTGCTCTGTAAGAGAGTACAGGTTGCACCCTTTTGAAAGTGTCACACATGCAACACTGAATCTGCTCAGTTCCATATATATTTCTTGCAATTAACCAGTTTGTTTTTCGTAGAAGACACGTTAGCCAGTGGTCACGACAACATAGAAAATTATAATTCAAATCTGATAAAAAAAGGGATCTATCAAGGTATCAAATTGGGAAACCAAAACCGAAAAGATGCGTTTTGCTGCAGTCGACAAGTCACAGCTCACCGAATTTTTACAATAAGCCCTGACGAAAAATACAATGTACTCGACGAAATGGTTACTTTGGTTGAAAATAATAAAAACTATCACTTTCTAACATTATTTAGACACATCAAAAGCGAAGAATTTTTGAAGAGTAGCATTTGTTAGTCTTAAAACAGCTAGCAAATTATCGGCTCGTCCTGGCCATATATTCTTCTTTATATAGAAGATGCAGTATTCTTTTGCCATGGAGTAAGAATGGTGCGGCGAGACCTAAGGGGTCATACGTCGAACTAACAGATGAAAGGATTCTTCTTCTCGTCATCGGTACCCGGTCTGTCTTTCGATGTTGTACGAAATTGGGCGACTCACTCTCGATGCACCACTCTATGGCTAACATGCGTTCGGGAGGCAACTAGGTGGTTTTGAGATCAAGGTCCATGATGTTCCTTGCTCTGTCTTCTTCCTTGGTCGACTCGATGACTTCTCTTTCATTGGAGGCGAACTTGTGCAAGCGAAATCCTCCACTCTTACATAACTTTGTTCCTTTGCTTGACAGAGAGATCGCATTCTTAATCGTGTGCTTTGAGACGAGACCGTCATCGACGTAAAAATTCTTTCTTACAAATGTGGTTGCTTCAGCACCAAACATGTCTTCACCGTCATCGGCAGCACTTCGAAGAGCGAGGTTGGCACCAGGGGATGATATTGCACCAAATAGATGTACTGCCATTCTATATCCCTTAGGGTCCTTGGTAGTGTCTCCTTCCCCCATCCTTTCTATGTCGCATGCAACTGCTACTGGTACCTTTCGGAAACGACACAGGACTCCAACTAAGGAGCTCGTCAGACAAACATTTCATCTGACCCTTGTAGAAGATGGCGGTTGAGGAAGTGTCCTTGGCATTCGCATTCTTCTTCAGTGCTTTCTCCGCGTGACCACCTGCTCCGCAAACGTTACATAATCTTTCTCATACCTGGGGTCTCTTCTAAAGCGCCAGTTTTGGTACATTCGCTTTTCAAACAAACACTGACACAGTCGTTGGTCGTGTGGTTTGTTTCTTCCAACCTTTTTTGTCGTCTGTGCGCGGCGATGTAGCAAGGTCGAATGTGATTTCTTGCAAACGTCGCTTCGGTTCTCCTCTTACAGTTCCGCACTCGATGCCCTTGTTCGAGAGACAAAAACAAACACCCTTTTGTTTACATAATTTTTTTCTATCTTCCACAGTTTTCTGCAGGAAGTTCTTACATTCCTCAAAATTATGTAATCCGTCGCACAAATCGCATTTAAGTTTCTCAAGGGGACTTGAATAGGGCAGGAGTTTGGTTGTTTCAGTGCCTGTGATGGACAAAGTTGTGCCTCGGGTCCTCGGGTACGCCTCATATCTTGTTTCTGTCGTTTCTGCTTAGAGCCTTTCTGGCTTGCACTTGCTTTCAGCCCTTTCATTATCGAATAAAGGGCATCGAAGGAAAACACCGTTATTTGCATCTTCAGCTGCGTCTTTGGCGAACTCTACGAGGTCTGCAAACTGATATCTGCCTTTATCTTCCTCTGTTTTCTTGACACGGCTTCTCCATTTATTTACATAGTTGAAGGGATACCGGGCTGCAATTTCGCGCATAACAGAGAAACTATCAAGCTCATTTAAGTACTTGACCGACTTCATTATTTCTCTGGTCATTACGAGGAAATCGCTGTACTATTGAGGGTTTCCTTAGTCTGGCAAACTGGACACGACGTCAGCTTTTCACAATACGTTTCATACACATTGAAGGGACCTCCATATCGTTACTTTAAGACTTCCCAAGCGGCTTCGGTTTTCAGGCCACGCAAGCCAGAAATTATTTGAGAGGCGACGCCTCCAGTGTACTCGCCCAGGTAGTACAACTTGTGGCTAGGGTTTACTGCTTTCTCTTCTATAAGAGCGTCAAAAATGCTTTCCCACATTGGATATACAGAGTATACAAGGTATACAAGCCAAGGGTGAGCAAACTGTTGTCTATATACAGCATATACAGCATATACAGGGTATACAAGGTATACAAGACAAAAAGAGTACACTGTTATGTCTATATACAGCATATACAGAGTATACAACAGGCCTGTCGAAACAAAATTGATATGGGGGGGGGAGGGGGGGGGCTGTGAGCATAGCATAGAGGCGCAATCAGCGTTATTCTTACATCGAAACAGTGAATGACGAGAAATTGTTGGCGGGTCTGCAGCCCCCCCTTCCTTTTCCGACGTGTCTGTACAAGGTTTACAAGCCAAGGGTGAGTTCACTGTTATGCCTGTATACAGCATATACAGAGTATAAAAGGTATAAAATGCAAACCAGGGCTGAGTTCACTGGTATGTCTGGTCGTCACGGAGTACTACCATTGACGCAGGCTGGGTTTGAAAGACTGGGTTTGAAAAAAATGTTTTAATCTGGATGCCTAGATTCTAAAATTTGGTTGTCCTAAGGACGACTTCTTTCAGAAGTTAATTTTGGACCCTGCTGCATACACCATACACATCTACACACTACATACATCGTGGCTGTATTTTATACAGGCATACCAGTGTACTCACTCCTGGTTTGTATATGGTATATGCGGTGTATACAGGCATACCCATCTTCAGCTTGTAAGCCTTGTATACCCTGTACGTGGTATACACTACAGTATATACATATACAGTGTATACAGACATGTAAATAATTTTTTGAATCGAGCACTGTTTGGCTGGAGCTTAAGTCAACAGACACCCGACTTTGGTGGCGTTCGAAAGCTACAGTACGTCCTCGCCTTTTCTGTAAAAACTAACGCCCAGGGCCAATGAACATGCGAGGAAATACTTGCCAGGTCAACTTTAATATCTCCAAAAATACTTAATAAGTCACTGCAGAGAGGACTGAAAGTGTTATGTTCGCCATGCTTTGCAATACATGGTCTACATAACTATTAATTTTTGAAATAGTCAAAATTAAAACAGTTAACGTGTTTTTAAAACTGATTGTCAGGAATCCAAAATATCAGTTTCGCCTCTTTCTCAGTTAACAGTTTTAAAACCCCATTCGGATCCTCTCATAACTTTGCTAAAAAATACCAGACTCTTGGTTTAACACAGAGTTTCCTTTAACAACCCCTAAAAAAATACCGGAATGACTATTTGACCCCTAAAAAATACGACGGACAGTTATACCAACCCAATATAGGGAGTACCCTCTTCCCGGAGGGGGTTTGATCTTCATTCCAGTAGGTGCACCATAAACAAAGTCCCGCGCTACAAATGGGTTAGCTCCTCCAACATCTAACTACTTCTATCTGAGCAACAGAAAAAAGAAAACAATAAATGCTAAAATTGCCACGTAAGGACAACATTATTTTGCTAAAGTTTAAATGTCTACACAGTGTACCTTTTGCTGTTCATTTACGCAAAACATACATTCATTTACGTCAACAGTTGAAACTATGCGGCAAATCGACATTCATTGGCACTTTCATAAACTTCATTAACGCGAATGAACTTTCAAAAACGCTGTTTGCATTGTACCAACATTCAATAGCATCTGCGGACGAACAATTACGCCTTTGGACAGTCAAAGTTGGCAAATATACTTTCAAACTCGCGAAAAGAAAATCATTAACATAAATAGAAAATCAATTGCATAGTACGACAATCAATGGCGAGCTAGAGACATACAATAGTACAATTTGCATAGAGACGCAAAATCAATTGCACCTTTATACAATCGTTTGCACGAAGCAGCCAATCATTAACGTGAACTGACAAACGTTGGTACTTTAAAACAAACATTTGGGAAAAAAAAGGTAATCATTAGTGACATTCATCGTAGGAAAATTAATTTCAAAATACTGAACAAGAATGCAAGAGTATGCACAAAAATGGTTTGAATTTTTTGCTGTTTTTATGCCTAATATTTATTTCAAAACAGATATAAAATCAAGAACATCAAAACACAGTACGCCTTCGTCATCTTTTCTGTCAGGTCTCGTTTTTGTACATTTCCTATATACAATACTCATTAGGAGTAAAAACAAACGCACTCGGTACCAGTTTTGACACAAGCTCGTTCCCAGGGTTTTGGTGCAACATTGGGAAAAGCCCTGGGAACGAGGTTGAGTTTTTTACACAATTTCTACGAAACTATGACGTCATTAGATACAGAGTGGCAATGGTTCTAACCACAGTCAAACTTTTCTATCGTTGTTTGTCGCTTAACCACTGCATTACAATTTAAATTGCAATGAAACAGAAAATTTTATAAACAAACTTGCTTAGGCAAGGACAATAAAACTAATTGCCAGCCCGGGAACAAAACTCGACTACCTTGTCAGTAATTTAGCGCTTAGAGTCAGTGGTTGCAGATTATTCTCTTTCAGGATAATTATAGCTTAGAAAATAATCATGATGTGCAACATGTGTTACAACAGTTTAATCTCCTGCTTGTTTGTAAAACTGTTGACAAAACATGCCGAACATGACTGACAAGAATACAGTGAATGAGCTGACTTGCTCAGACTGCTGGGGGATGCCTATGCTTGTCTCGAACGTTATATGGGGCTTACACAAAGTGTGTGGTGTTTGTTTAGTGGTGTGCATGATTTTTGTTCGCAACTTCTGAAGGTAAGATGGATTTGTTTGTGTATTTTATAGTAGGTAAAAACGCGATCTTTTTATATTGCGTTTAGTTCTCCATACTTTATCACAGCTCACTCCAGAGAAGCTGTAAAACAAAGAATGAATCGTAGTGTACGATAAAGATTTAGTCAGTAACCGAAACATGTTCTAGCAAAGTGGCTATAATTATTCGTACGGTATCTCGTGCAATTTTTCATTCCAATCCGGACTCAAAGCGTCACAGTTTCCATCATAATCAACTGTTTGTCGTTCCTGTAAGCACAGTTTGTGGAAGTTCGAAAATAAAATTGATATCGTTGTTTCGATTCTGATAGATGTTTAGAGCAAGCGACATGTCCATACGATCAAGTCTCATGATAAGCTATTCGTACCGTAATTCAAGCTACGTTCTTTCTGGACTCAAAGCGTCACTGTTTCTCGTTCGTGTAAGCATTGTTTGCAGACTTATGAAAAGATTGTTGGATTCTGCTGATAAAGAGAAGCAGTCTTAATTGATCGCACGGAAATGTTAGGTAATATATTTAAACTTCATTTTAATGACTTGTGTCTCAGTTGACAGTTGTACAGGATTTCCATAAAACTCCCTGTCCAACAGTCGATAAATTTTTCAAAACTACACCAAATATAAAAAAACATAATGCCCCATCCCTAATCATTACTCCTAACCGTAACAGTGATCTCGAGAATTTTTGGTTGTTGTAAAGTGAGGTTTATTTTTTTTAATTTTTGGATTTTTGAAAAATTTATTGACTGTCTGAAACAGAGTTTTATTGAAACCCTGTATGACAGTCGAACACTGAGACACTTTGTTTTAATAACTCCTTAGTGCTAAATTAATGTTGATTTTAAATGCATTCAAAACTAGTTTGGCTCTTGGGACAACAAGCAAGACATAAATGCTAGTAATTATATTGGTACCACAAAAACCAACACAAGTCACAAGTAAGTTAGAATCAACTTTAATTTCTTGATGCTGGAGGGCATCAAAACACCAAGAAATCAAATGCATTCTAACTTACTTGTGTTAGATTTGACCCTAAATTTGCACAAACATCTTGAAAGAAAATACAATCTTTTTGTTTTTAAAATCTCTTTGGTGACTTTTGTATTGGTATAATAAGTATTATGTAACTTGAATAATTTTTATTCACAATGTTTATTTTAAATGATGTTAAATCGGATCCTTTCAGTCCCAAATGAACAATGAATGTTGTGTTGATATATTCTCCCAACTAACTGTCTAAGATTGATACATTAGCAGGGCTTGAGGCTTACTTTTTTGCTCACCCAGTGGCTATTGACAACTTTGGTTTCACTGAGCCAAAACCAATTTTCTACTAACCAGGCTTCTTATCACTTTAAAAAATGCCTGAAACTTTTTCCTAGCAATTTTGGCTACTGAAAGCCTTAAACCCACTGCCAAATTAAAGCTGCATTGCAACTACGTAGTAGTTTGGCTGTTGGGACAACACAAGACATAAATTCTAGTAATTTGTACCACAAAAACCAACACAAGTCACAAGTAATTAGAATCAGTTTTAATTTCTTGATGCTGGAGGGTGTCAAAACATCAAGAGTTCAAATGTATACTAACTTACTTGTGTTTGATTTGACCCTGAATTTGTGGCCGAATACAAGCTTTTTTGTTTTAAAAAACTCTTTGGTGACTTTGGTATTCTAAGAATAAAAAAAGCTATCCATATAAAGCATGTAAATCCTAGTCTAAATAACCAAGTCAAGCATGTAAACCTGAAGCTCTCTAGTTCACTATTGGAACCCATATATCTACTCACTTACGAATTTGTAAATTAGTTGCACTGACGATGGCAGTAAGCACTGCCAAAAATGTTTGTCATAAAGAAAGTTGTTATTTTCAACAAGTTTATCACAAACTTTGGTATTGGTATAACATTAGTATTATGTAACTTGAATAATTTTTAATCACAATGTTTATTTCAAATTATGTTAATTATCCTTTCAGTCCCAAATGAACAATGAATGAACAACTAAGGTTGATACATTAGCAGGGCTTGAGACTAACTTATTTGCTCACCAGCCCAGCGGCTATTCACTAGCCAAAAACAGATTTTTACTGGCCAGGTTTCTTTTCACTATAAAAATGCCTGAATTTTTCACTACCCATTTTGGTTAGTGAAAGCCCAAAACCCACTAGCCAAAACTGCATTTCAACTAGCCTGCACGGCTAGTTAGCCACTGTTAGTCTTGAACCCTGTTAGTTTTCATGTTGTAAATCAGGCTGGTAGAATTTGCATTTAACTTCTTCAGTTTACCTTAGTTGATCATTTCCCATTTTCTCCATGCAAAATAACTTATTTTGTTTACAAGGAAAAATCAGATGTTGACAAACTAGCCAGGTCTGAAAAGGTTAAGCTGTTTAAAAGCTTTTGAGACAGCACATGACATAAAGGTATTATTAATATTTATTTTGTATTAACAGCCTAATTATAACTTTGATGTACAATGAGGGCTGACAGAAGCTTGTAATAATTATTGGGGTGGCAAAGGAAATTTTATTCAGCATGAAAGGGGGTCGGGGAGAATGATTTCCTAAGAAATTTTGGCAAACTACACTTGCTGAAATGCCAATACTTGGCATTCTGGGAGTACTTTCTTAAAATATTTGATGTGTCAAGTTTTATATTTAATCTTTTGAAATTGTTGAATGTAAACAGAGCTAAGCTTTAAGAATGAAACTTTTTACAACAGTATGACATGAATGATATTATCACAGGCCAAGGACTGGTGAAAATAGATGCTTCCAAGCTTAGAGGTGAAGAAAACCTTTCTGCAAAACTTGACTTTGTTTGTTAAAAACTAATCCAAAGATTTTAGATCAGGGTCAAAAATGTCAGTGGTGCAATGATTGAGTGGCTAGCACATCGGACTTGTAAACCTGTAGACGTGACTCAGACAGTGCAAGCTTTATTCACAGTTGGTAATTTATAATCTTCCCCATCTTACAAAGGTTTAAGTAATGGTCTGGTGTTAGAACGAGAGAACCTCCCATTATTCTGCCGCATTTCGCTTTCCCCACACCAGAATGTTTAAATTTTCATACTCACAGTACATCGACCAGTATATAACACAGTTTTAAAGTAAAAAGCATTGAAATTTTATTTTAAAGCAATGTTTCTTTTGTGTTATAATATTTAAGCCAATCATAGAACTCCAAAACAAAAGCAAATAAAACTTTTCTATTTTCAATGTTCCCCACAAAGAATTTTTCTTAAAATTAATTTAAAAAACACTCGGAAATGTTTCAGTTAGAAAGGAACAAATGAGAAGACTGGAAAGAAATACATCAGCTTACTTACTGATGATATTGTCCATTTTAGCCAATCAGATCAACAGTTTAATAATACTGCAATTAGCACCTTTCTGCATTCCATTGCCATTGAGCTGTCAAATTCTTACTTGGAATGTTACTTAATTTGTTGAATATGTGAATTCCCTATGGAATTCTAATAAATATCCTGGGCTTTGTTGAGAACAAGTGGCAAGTTTGTTTTGCTACAAATAAAAAATTGTGCTTAGTATAAGAATTGGGTGAGAGGGGGGGGGGGCAGTCAACCCCCCCTGTGGCTCAAGACTTGATATAACTCAGTGCCTTTCTTATGCTATGAAAGTCAAATGTAGTCTGTGGTATTACCGTTTGTATGTGCACTTTTAATATAAGTTTATTGTCTCACTATATTATCCATAAAGTTATTTCTCTTAAATTATATAGTAAGAAATATATTAATCAAGAAAGAAAATAATTGAACAGTAAAAAAAGAAAATGGTTTGCTATACCCTTGGTACTCAATACTATCCTCCTCTCCTAACAGCCAATCAGATTACAGGATTCAGGCAGGCCTTATAGTTGAAATAGATAATAGAAATGTACTCGGTAAGATTAGTAAGATGATTTTATAAGTTAATACATAACTAGGCAAGCAACTTGTGATTTATGCTGAGGTCAAATTTGTGCATACAAACTACAAGAGTGTCAACTTGGTTCCTGTAGAAGTCTGCAACTTTTGTTTTTCAATTGTCAGATAGTGTAACCAGTGTAATCTGTGTCATATTTAAGTCCTTGTACATTTTTTTTTATTAAGAACCCTTTAGTGGTGGTAATTTTTGAAAATAAAACAGTTTCACACTGTTCCTTTTACATTTTTAAGGCTTGAAAGGTGCTATTCTGACATAGCATGAGGCATGAGGCAGAGACAATTTTATTGTCTAAAAGCAATATTGATTCTATCTGCAATAGTCATATTTACAACTTTAAAAAATGAATTATTCCCTTTAAAATTTTCTAATATTTTTTAACAGGAATGAAATTTTTTGAACAAAACCCTCACAGCTCACTTCTGCTACATCACAGGTTACCAATCCCCGGCCTGTTCGACCAAAATTAACTTTCCGATCTTTTTTTATTAAAAAGCATACTTAGACTTGGAAAATTTCTTTGGTTATCGAATTCTGAGTTCATGGATGAAAACAGTTTTCATCTAAAAAGTAAAAAAAAACAAGCTTTACAGGGACTTTAACTGATACAGTATGTATAAAAACCAAGACGTTGTATTCAAATTTGAATTTAATCTTTGAAAATGAAGTCAGGATTTTTGCACCAGTTGATAAATCTTTAATCTAAATACCTTTGGAAACTCTTTGTTTGTATCTTACTGTAGTATTTTGATAACTATAATTATATCTCATTCAGTGAGACAACAGTACTTACATAAACTAACTTGGTAAATCGGTACAAGACTAAAAATTAAGGAGAAAATAACAAGCAGTGCAGAAATAAATCACAATACCAAAAATAATTAGACTGAGTGCACTAGTAGACAAAACATATGCAAGCAGCAGTTAAGATCCAGAGAACACAGAGAGTCTTTGAAATTTTGTCTGGCTAACTCAATACTTTGAACTCAAATTAGCTGTTAGCCCTCAAACTCTGCTATCAGAAACAATGTACAATTCTTGTTGAGGAAGAACTATCACCATGATCACAACCCAATGCCTTAGTTTTTATACAAATAATCAGAAAACGATAATTTATTATAACTCAACTGTAACAATTTGACCCCCTCCTGACTCCATCTGTTCTTCCTCACCTCCTTCTAACCCAACTCTAATGAACCCACTCTGCTAATTTCCAATTATTACTAGTTATACTTGATTATGAAGTAAGAGAGTAGACAGCAAGTAACTGAGATATACTGAGCTCGTAGCTCTAACACAAATAACAAAAATGTTACCTTGGTTTCCTGAAAAATGGACAATAATGGATTTTGAATTTCAGTGCATCACTGATCAACTCCACAGCAATCAGACTAGTTTCTTATGTTGAATTTTCACAGCTTTTGGTAGAAGTAAAAAAATCATTGTACTTTGTGACCATTAATAATTGAGCAGATTTACTGTCAGTGAATTGGCTTTAAAGACAATTGCAAAAAAAGTTTTTTTGAATTGGCTTGTCCAAAATGACTGATGAGATGAAATTTGTTGTGTTTCTGACCTTGTAAAAGAATAAAAAAAAATTTGCACAAATGTCAGCCACTACGGGCTTGAAGGATCAACATGTACAAAATCAAACTGGCTGTACTCCTAATCGTAGAGCCATAAAGTCCGCCAAAAAGGCACAAATTCTACCCTGTTTAAATGTAATGATTTCGTTATTGTATTGAAAATTTAAAAAATAAAATATTTTTTACCATTTTACTAAGACAGCCATATTTTTGCATTTGTTTGTCACTTTTGTGTCAGGCTCATTAGCAGTTTAATAATGTACACAGCAAAATTTCTTGATACTTTTTGGTTGAGAGCAGTGCTAATTTTTCTTAAACACTACGACTACAACTACAACTTTGACTACAATGGGACTACGACTTCAACCTTGACTACGATTACGAGTTGGAGTACGACAATGAATTGGAACACTACTATGACTACGATTTCAACTGTGATGGTTTGGAGCATGACTACGACAACTGTGACTACGACGACTACGATTACCACAACTTCTACAATTACTACAGTTACAACTTCGATTTCGACCATGATGATTTGGAATATGATATGACAACTGCGACTACTACAATGACTTCGATTACTACGACTGCTACAACTATGACTACTACAGTTACGTTTACGACTATGATTACAACTACTACAAAGACAACGACTTTGACTACTACGATTATTACGACTACTGTGACTGCGACGACTATGACAACCATGAATACGATTACAAATACAGTTACGACTTCGACTACATTTGCGATGAGGACTATGATTACTCTTGTTTATACTTTGATGCTGGTTCCTTTTGTACTGATTAGAATCTCTTTCTATACTTGCCCAGTAATTTTGTTGTGTGTATTATTAAAAAATAATCAAACGACTTTTCTCGTTCAAATTTGAAAAAATATGCACTCGTGTGTTTCTCAAAAAGATAAAATTGCATGAGCCCTATGGGGCTCATGCAATTTTGATACCTTTTTTAAGAACCCACTTGTGCAAATTATTTCCAAATTGAACTTGAAGTTGCGCGATCTGTACAAATATTTGTCACATCGTAAATGTCTTAAAATGCATTGCCTCTTTGTTTTTTGTCACGTGATAGTGGACAAAATGAAAAAGCAAAAAATGTGAATTAAGATTAATCAGCGAGTGGCAGTTTATTGCGTTTACACATTTAAAAAAATGAACTGCAACTTTTTGGATATTTACAGCATTATTTGTGCAATTCTAAAACCTTGGAAAACAGCAATAAAAGGTCATTGTATAAAGTTAGAAAAAGTTGAATCAAAGAAATTAGAAGAGTTGCTAACAAAACAAAAAACGACCAAGCTTTCATACAGTACTATTCTGTAATCAGTTGCTTCCGAACCAGTAAAAGCTCAGAACAAATGGTGCAAAGATCTCTCTGTTTATAGTATTGAATGGAACGTTTGTTATCATATCCCTTTTTGCTGTACAGCACGAACAAAATTACAGAGTTTCCAATATAAGATTTTACATCGAACATTAGGAACAAACACACTTCTAAAGAGGATGTGTATCCTTGAGAGTGATAAGTGCACTTTTTGCCAAAACGAACCTGAATCAATTAAACATCTCTTCTGGTATTGTAGTACAGTCCAACATGTGTGGGACGCCCTTTTCATCTGGATAACTAACAAAACAGGGACTATCATCCCTTTCTCTTGTAATATGGTTACAATTGGCTACACAAAAAACATGTAATACGGATGCTATAAACTTTATTGCACTAGTGTCCAAATGCTAAATATACAAAAGTAAAATGGAGGGGCATCCAACAAGTTCCGAAAGTCTGCAAAAGTATTTACATTATATGCACAACATCGAAGACTCAGTGTTACGATACACAATAAATCTCTATATGATGCAAAGCGGAGAAACTTTACAACTTTATTTAGTTTGAAAGTTTGTAGTTTTTCTTTCCTTCTAAATAAATAAATAAAAAATTTAAAAAAAAGAAAATGATTGAATTAATGGGAGCAAAACAAGTGATTCAGCAAACATTTTGGTTTTCTTTAATTGTACTATTTTTTGTGAAGAAATCAAGTCGCCATATTGCTAATTTGGGGTATTTACGGATGCGAGTTCAGTGTTGAACAAGATGTTAGAGGACCAATCAGAACACCTGCTAGGCAGGCACAGTTTCTCACAGCTAAAGATATTGATTAATCTAATTTTTTTTAAATCCAAAATTATTTATCGGTTGACCAGTAATTTACCAAGACTTTGAGTTTAACATGGGCATAAACAGCACTAAAATACCAAAGGTATCTATATAACTTAAGAAGGCATTTATGAATAATACCAATTCCAAAACTGAATAACGACCCACATAACTAATGTTTTTTTATGTTTTTTTGTTTTCAGGACTCTTCATTGAGAAACCATTTGAATCAACTGATCATTTTAACCTCGCACAAAAGAACTCAAATTGGCTAGAAACCTTGTTTGTGTAAGCAGTGTCATAAGTCGTTCAATTAGTTTATCCTTTTAATGAGACACAAGAGAACTCACACAGGGGAGAATCCTTATAAGGTCGATTTTAAGTGTGAACAATGTCACATATCCGTCCGTTATTCAAGTGGAAAAACTCGCACAGGGACGAAAGTTTTAAGGGTGAACAATGTCACAAATCCTTCAGTCAACCGGGCAATTTACATAGAAGAACTCATTCAGGAGAGAAAGCTTTTAAATGCAAAGAATGTCACAAATCTTTCAGTCAACAAAGCCATTTAACTTCGCACAAAAGAACTCACACCGGAGAAAAACCTTTCAAGTGTGAACAGTGCCACAAATCTTTCAGTCAACAAAGCCATTTAATTTCACACAAAAGAACCCACACCGGAGAGAAACCTTTCAAGTGTGAACAGTGCCACAAATCTTTCAGTCAACAAAGCCATTTAATTTCACACAAAAGAACCCACAC
>JAOBRD020251342.1:0-10035 GCA_027575215.2 Hydrozoanthus sils
CAATATTTGAACCAGCTATGAGCTATGGCCCAACATTTAATTGTTCATTCAGGCTGCAATGTTTTTTCTATGGATGAGTTTGTTGATTTAAACTATTAGTTAACATAAAGCTACTATAAATGAACTTCAATTGATAATTTTGTAGTCCATTCAATTTTATCAGTTGAAATATACAGTAGTGGGCAGTATAAAGGTTTGAAGTTTGTGTGAAATAAACCTTTGTTATTTAGAATGGAAATACTAAATGAGTGGTCTATCATGGAAATTATCTTGCCAGATCATAATATTTGACAGGCCTACACAAAGCAAATATTCTGTTACACAGATAAAGCAAACAGAATGTATTAATTATAGAAAGTACATTAAGATAAAGCCCTAATCTCTTGCAACCTCAAAACATTTGATAAATCTGTGTCTAAGTTTCTAAAATGACTACTGACAGTAATTGTTTGATTTCTGAAGTCATAGTAAAAATTTTTCAATAATGTAGATAAGTATTTTTTGTTGTACTTTTCCTTGAAAAACATTTTATCTATAATAAAAGTAGTTTGGTAGAATAAAACTCTCAAAGTATTAATAATATAATACTAAGGTAATGTTCAATTTGGACCATCCGCTTTTGGTTGGTTGAGTTGTTTCCATGTTCTATCGAGAAAGAGCATTTTCGGTTGGTTTGGCTGATCAACCATTTCAACCAACTCTGACCGTGGTTGAAGTGTTTGAAAACCTTTCAACCAAAAAAGTTTGGAAATTTGTTCTTTTGGAAATTTCAGCCAAACCAATCAAAATCGGTTTAGGTTGAATAGAACTTGACCTAAACATTTTGAGTAAAAAGACATAAATATATTCCAAATAAATTGAAGTACAGCAATGGATTGAGAAATGTATTTCTTGTTTAAAGGAGCTGATATTGAGCAGGGTTCATCCACCCCCCTGATGGAAGCATCCCAAGAAGGACATGTCGACCTCGTGAAGTTTCTTCTTGAACAAGGTAAGTAATCAGGACTGGCTGACAGTTTTAGATAGAACAAAATGAAAGATAACCCAATAACAGTAGTTTCATGACTCAGTTTTCAAGTTCAATGAAACTAAAACATATAAAGAAAGAAATACTATATTTTGATATTACATTACAATGTCATAATCAGGTGTGAACATAAACTGAGTACATAATAACAGAATTACAGTGAATACATATGAATTGAGAAAATTTACTTAAATAAGAATAGTTCACAGCTAGTTTTGAGTCCTTTGCTTAGTTCAGGATTGAGAGTTTTGATATAGAAGGTTTCATTACAAAGCAATAAATTCCAGTTTGAATCACTGTCAATGACACAAGTGTTCATGCATTATCTTTCATTTGTTTAAAGTAAATAAGTACTCATCCATGTAAGTTTATATCAGAAAGTTCAAGAGTAGCAGGGTTTGAAATGGTTTCCTTTCCATTTTTTATTTTCAGCTGCTAATGTGAATGCCACCACTGCTACTGGTGATACTGCATTATCATTTGCTTGCGAAAATGGCCACACTGATGTGGCTGATGTTTTGCTGGTTGCTGGTGCAGTATTGGTATGTTAGACATTTATCTACTCTCTGTGTTCATACACTGTGTTCTTAAGAATAGTGTTTTGATCCTTTCAGCCCTAAGTGCATCAAATGATGTGTTGCTGAATTCTCCCAACCTAGACCCATATTCTTTGTAAAACTAGGTTAGGAGAAATTTGCTTTTTATCTGTAGTGGTTTTCTTTGTTTGTTCATTTCCAGTTTTTTCCATTGCCAAATATCATGCTTTTTACGGGTTATGTAAAGAGAAAGTAGATACTGTATTGATGAGTTGACCAAAGTGAAAGGCGGTTTAATCGAGCACAGGGGAAGATTAGTATGGAGCAAATGATGTTGTTTTTGTTTATGGCAACCTGGTTTTTCTAGTCTTAGTCCTTAAGTAGAGTCTTATTTACTGGTAGAATGAAATTATTATCTATAACAAGAACTTCATTCCAACCTTTACTTTAAGGTCGTTGACTTGATTATAAATAACATTAACATTTGTCTAGGAACACGAGTCGGAAGGTGGTCGAACACCGTTGATGAAGGCAGCTCGAGCTGGTCATCTCTGCACTGTGCAGTTCCTTATTAGTCGAGGTTTGTAACACTGAATCCAAACTTGAGACAGTTTGAGTTGTAGATGCCCTAAGTATGAGATAAAGCTTTGATTTTAATGTTTTTAATCAAACTATGGAGTAGAAATTTATCTTTTTAACTGTTGATTTTTGTCAATTTAATCAATATGTCTATTGTTGGTAATTATAGGTGCAGATGTGAATCGTCAAACTACCAACAATGACCACACTGTGCTGTCATTAGCCTGTGCAGGAGGCCATCTGGCTGTTGTGGAGTTACTGCTTACCCATGGTGCAGAGCCTTCTCATAAACTCAAGGTGACAACAAAATTTGATGTTTAGTTTAATCAAAATCATAGAATAACAAAGTTCAAATTATTTCTTAGCATTGTAAGGGTTAAGATGACTTTTACATACACAATTCAAATGGGTTTTTTTAGTACAACAAAATAATTTATAAATGTATCTCCTCCTTTTCCCTTGGTCACTGGCCTATCACTTTTATCTGGACCTTCCATCCTAGTAACTTTATTGTCAGTTTGCTAGGAAAACCCATTTCTCTCTGTTTTAAACTTTTCAAAGTTGAAGGGCGTACTAAAAAAATGACTCAGTGACTTTTGATGGAGTTGTCATTTCTCTGTACATTATCCTTTTTACAGTATCTGTTCGTAACCAGTTATTGGGAGAAATTAGTTTTCCATACAAAGTCAGTCACGCCATTTTACATTAGCCCCTTCATCTTAAGTTTACCCAAACCCCTTACAAACTTGTAAAAACCTAGGAGTCTTTATAAGGGTGATTATACAGTTTGATGGTGCCAGTTCTTAAAGCCAGTAGCAATGTTTGCTGAGAGTTTTGTGCCTTATTGTGTGTTCTAGGACAATTCCAGTATGCTGATTGAGGCAGCAAAGGGAGGAAATGCTGCTGTGGTGTGTTATCTTTTGGAGAACTCCATTCCTTCCAACCCCCCTGATCTATCCCTTGCGTCACTACCAACACCAATGACGACACCAACTGTACCACCACCTCGTGTTCCCCCGGTTCATGCTACCCAACCTCCAGTACTTGAACATTCAGATTTCCCTGATGTTAACTTTCCTCCATCACTGAGTGCTCAGTTGTCGAGCATGAGCAATCAACTTTTGCAGTGCCCTGTAGCACCTCCCACTTCACCCCTCATTGACAGCCAGGAATCATTATTCCCTAACATGCCGGTGACATCAGCTGCTCCCTCGTCAGTGTTGTCCTGTGTGAGTCAGTCTTTGTCGAATATGTCAGCATGTGGTACAAAGGTAACATCGACTGCAGTCCAGACTGACACAAAGGGCATCAATGAGAAAATGAGTGTGATTCAAGGCAAGCTGGTTAAAGCCTTGAAGAATACTCCCTTCGATAGCAGTCTGTTGTCTAGCCAGCTCCTTCAAACCATGGCAAATGAGTGGACAGATTTGGATACTGATGATACTCCTATTCCTCCATCCCCTTTCTCTCTTCCAACAAGTGGGAGCAGTTGTATACTACCTGATGATCAGGGGGGTGAATCAGAGGGACTTATGGTTGCTGAGCCTGCTCAAACACTTCATGACACTATCGGGGATATTTTCTCTGAAGGTAAAAATGAACCAAGGATAGTATTCAGGTCTTAAAACATGTTACTGTAGATACTGAATGTACCATTCACTCACTCATTCATTCATATACCCATTCATTTGTCAACCATTCGCTTATCTGCTTATAGTACCATTCATTCATTAACTTTGGGTTTCTTGACTTTAACTTGTTCAAATTTTTTTTTTTGCTAAATACGAACATTGTCATTTTGATCAAGGAAGAAAGCCATATTGCAACCATATATTCATTTGGTACTTATCCTTATTAGTAAAGATGCATTTCAGTTCTTTTTCTAATTTGTGTTTGTAGGTGTAGAGAATCATAGCGTTTTCCTTCTCATAAGATCATCATAAACTACGAAAAACCTTTTGAAAAAGAGAACAGTGAGTGTTCTTTTCAATATGGATGCGTGAAGTTCCTCTTTACCAAGACATACAGTAATGTAAACATTTTACAACCTGGTTAGTCCAGTGCCTGTCTGGTCAGAAGACACAGGTCCAACTCCTTCACACAGGGTCTTAAGACAGAGGGATTGGTTCTGCCTTGGCTTCAACATCTGCAGTCAGTTAAACTGTCATACTTCCTGGATAAGGAAATTCAAGTGTAGGACCACATGGCCTACTGCTTGTTCTCTCATGATTCCTTGAGTAAAAATTGCTAAAAAAACCAGCTAAACCTAAAACTAATAAACAACAAGAGAGATAAATTCGAGACAGTTACTGTAGATAGTTACATTTTAAGAACATAGAAAACTCTTGTCGTTAATGAGCTTCTATAGTTTGAAGAAACAGAACTGTTATGTCTTTGTTTTTTTTTTTGCAAGTGATAACATGGCTTCTTTTCAAATTTATTAGAGTGTGGAACAGGTGACAACAGCTGCCCAGAGACTCCACCTGACTTGTCAATTTCCTCTGTCCCCCTAACGCCAACCCCCTCCCCAGCATCTCCTCAATTTACACCTGTGGTGGATATTGATCAACAAACAGACAGCAATCATGATACAGCCTTGACCCTTGCTGCTGCTGGTGGACATGATGAGCTGGTACAGCTTCTTTTGGCCAAGGGTTCTGCCATTGAACACAGGGACAAGAAAGGTGAACTGACTTTGTTCTTCATATAAACTTGTTAGTTCGTGTGTTTGAGGTTTACACTAAATTAGAGTGGCAGAAAGTAACACTTTTTTTTTATAACCTGCTACCCTGAAAGAAATATGTTTTTGTAGGAGACTTACACAGGTCTTATACAAATTCTAGAAAAACTGGAAAAATTACTAAATGGCCAGGAAAGCCCTGGAAATAAGAGGTTTTTCTCCATAAGTGCTAAAAATATATATCATCATTATTTTAATTTTTAACAGCAAAGAAAAGATAGCATTGAGTGACAAAGATTATATCACTGTATATAAGGCAGTTTTATTTAGTCTGCTCAATCATTTTTAGATTTTCAGGTCCTCGAATTTTGTAAACATGGTCCCAAAAAAGCCCTGGAAGTTTTTGTAGGCCTTAAGTGTTCTAACCCTGCTTACAGTATGGTGTAAAAGAAAAGGAGTAGCTGAGTAGCTGAAAAAACAGACATTTTACTTAATGTCACCTCCTAAATATTATGGTAAAGACCAGTATGCCAAGTTGTTGCTTTTGCAACAAAAATATATTACTGGTTTAACTTAATGTTCTCAATACATGTCTTGGTTGCTTTAGGTTGTACATCTCTGATATTGGCAGCCACTGCAGGTCATGCCTCAACTGTGGAAATCCTGCTGGAACAAAGTGCAGATATTGAAGCTCAGTCAGACAGAACCAAGGATACAGCTTTGTCATTGGCATGCTCGGGTGGCAGGCAAGAGGTAACTGAATTTGAACTCATTACTTTACAAGACTTTCAATAAGACTTCATGAACTGTGTGTATAGTTCAGGGGACATTCAGAAATCAGTTAATACCACATATATTTGGTTTGTAACTACATTGAGTTTATCCATTCGAAATAATAGCTCAGTATAAATAGTGTACATACTCTATAATTTATATGCTCTTGCTGGTGCATTCAAGCTGTAAACCCGTTATTAACAAGTGTGTGAATGACATGGAAATAGATATATGTTTTGTCTACAAATTTGAATTCGTTGACAAGAATTCTTTCTCGCTTTCAAAATCTCCAAGTGATGTTTGGCCCTTTAATTTCTGCAGTATCTTTAATGTCTAACTCTTGATTGTAAGCTTTGTGGGCTTTTCTAATGCAAATCAAATAATCAGTCCTTTCTGTAAAGAAGTCAAACACATATTGTCACCAGATGACTGAAATATAAGAAAAACACATGGCAGCAATAATGTGATGTTGTGGAGGGGGGTTTCCAGTGGCATCGAGGCTGGAAAACAAACAGAACCATGGATGGAAACTGAATCAAAATGGAGTATGCTGCTGTCAGGCTTCAGTTAACAGCAATAACAGATTGTTGTCAAAGGTTTATGTTTGTTTCCATCAAAATGTTTATGTGATGATAACCTGTTATACTTGTTTAAGAAGTATAGGAATATTGGGTTCAATAAAACTGTTAGCTGGTGTGTAATCTTTATTAACTTGGTATTAGAACAGACAAGACTTGTTGCTTCCTTAAATACTGAATAATTAAAAATTCAATTTCAATCACAGGTTGTTGAGTTGCTTATTGCAAAAGGAGCAAACTTTGAGCATCGTAATGTCTCTGACTACACCCCCCTCAGTCTAGCAGCCTCTGGTGGCTATGTTGGAATCATCAAACTGCTGCTTGGACATGGAGCTGAGATCAACTCGCGCACTGGCAGTAAACTGGGCATCTCTCCCCTCATGTTAGCAGCCATGAATGGGCACACAGCTGCCGTGAAGCTTCTACTTGATATGGGCAGTGATATCAATGCTCAGATTGAGACAAACCGCAATACTGCGCTGACACTTGCCTGTTTTCAAGGAAGACATGAGGTTGTGAATTTGCTGGTAGATCGGAAGGCTAACATTGAACACAGGGCAAAGGTTTGCAGCCTCACCTAGGCACATCAGCTTGATATCATTCATCTTTTAAGAGATTGTAGAGACTTAAAACTATAGTGACAATTAGTATCAGAACAAGCAGTGAAACAACAAGTTTCATGTATTGTAGAACATAAAATAATTTTTCTTTAAGTGTGTTGTTTGAACAAACAGCAAGTCAGTTGTAGTCAGTTATGTTTCAGTGTTTTTAAAATAGGCTGTCAGCCATCGCATCCTGCGGCAACTCTGCAGTTTGCGACACCTACTTTTTTGTCATTTTATATATTTGTTTGAAAAAGAAAAACTGTAAGGCAGAGTGGATAATAAAAACGTTTCTTGCAACACCTACTTATGCTTTTCCAACGCTTACTTTCACGTCTAGGGAAAACACTTGTTTCCAGTTGTTTTTGGTGACTTTTTCTTGTGGCTTCCACAGTGGTTTCTAAGAAGAAATTGACAAAAGTTGATGACTTTTCTGATTCTCTCATTAGACTGGTCTGACTCCCTTGATGGAGGCTGCATCAGGAGGATATGTTGAGGTTGGTCGGATCCTGCTGGATAAGACTGCTGACGTCAATGCACCCCCTGTCCCCTCATCCAAAGACACTGCCCTGACAATTGCTGCCGATAAAGGTCATTACAAGTTCTGCGAGTTGTTGCTGTTACGTGGGGCTATGGTAGATGCTAAGAACAAGAAAGGAAACTCCCCCTTGTGGCTGGCTGCAAACGGTGAGTTAGAAAGTTTAATAGTAACTAAGTTTAAGTTAATTTAGTAAAATTACTCAGATGATTATAAAGTTTCCGCTGCTCTGATTGGTGGAGCCTGACACAAAATCTTGGCTATAATCACCTCATGCGGATAATTATAGCCGACATGTGAACAAAATGGTTGCCTCACGATGTTTTGTTGATGTTTCCGAGGAGGAAATTAATGCAATGAAAAAAAATGCTGTTTCCAAAAAACACCAAATGTGCAACAAATATTGGAGTAACGATTTTATCATTAGGATAATTTGCACTAAATAAAAGTAGAAAGGTCTCAGATGTCAGTTTGCACATTTGAGCAAATTACAACAAACACAATTTTGCACAAACTGATTTTCCTTTATTTGACAGAATGCTTTCAATAACAAACCCAACTTAACAAAATTTGAAAGTATGGAGGTGAATAAAATGAATCAATGCCTCTCGAAGTTTTGTGTTTCCATTAGGAGAAAAGACAGAACTTTTTATAAAAGAACAAGTTTGCTGTCAATACGAGTGGCTCTCAATCGCCATCTCAAATCAACACTGCACATTAAGAAATTTCCACTGTGATAACCAATTGCTTAGTGAAGCCAATAAAATACTGAAATCCTACCTGAAACAACTTGTCAATGAAGAAAAATTCAAACAACAAAAGCAGCTTTGTCGCGTTTTAGCACAGAATCCACCTGTAGTTCCTTGAAGCAATCGACCATTTAGCAGACACGAAGAAGCTTCATGCTGTCAACTAGCCCCAATGGCCTGAATCCGGGAATAATTCTCCCCTTTGGAAGTTTCCTGAATGGCTCATTTACAGCCAATGTTAATGTAAACAATTGTATTTGATTTTTGACTTGACTTGGTCGGTTATTGCAACTCTTTTAGCTACATTTGTGGCTGTTGTTTTTGAACACAAACCGTTAAAACTGTGTTGACTTATTCACCAGTTGCACTCATTCCCACGTTAAAGGCAAAAGACGAAGTGGTCATGTTGGTGCCCTAACAAAATAAATCGAAATTCTTTTGATCAAGGGCACCATCATGGCCACTATGACTACTTAAAAATGTAAATTGAACTGCAGAAATTTTCAAATTAAGTTGTGCTAGCCAGATACATTTACTTTTATTTTACTGTTTTTTAGATAGAAAAAGTGGAATTTAGTGTTCATTTTTGAGATGAGAAGAGCACGTTTGTTGAGAAACTATTAGAGGCACTATCAAATTATTATCAATTTATGTAAGTTACATGTCCTCCTATGTTTTACCAGGTGGTCATCTTGAAGTGTGCCAACTGTTGTTTAGTTATGGTGCAGATGTGGACAGTCAGGACAATAGGAAGGTCTCCATCCTCATGGCTGCTTTTAGGAAGGGACATGTGAAAGTTGTCAAATGTCTTGTCAAACTTGTGCACCAGTTTCCCTCAGACACTGATTGTACAAGGTTCATCTCAACCATTGCTGAGAAGGTAAATTAATTTGTTAAAGTTTTGTTGGACCATCTAAGGTTAGTTTCAAGTATTTTTAGCTTGTTAAACGAGTTTTGGGTTGAAAGCTCTTTTCAATACCTCTCCCAGAGAAAAACCAAGAATTTGACATGAACTTGGATGTGTAGTCTCACTCTTTTGAGAAATTTGAAAAAAAAATTTAACGAATACTAAAAAAATGAAATAATGCACTGCGATGAATTTGTTTTTGTTCTTTGAACACAAGACAACCCCAAACTTGAAATGTGGGAAGTTACAAGAGTGCATGGGATACAAGACGGTCAGATACACAGTGCTCAGGAAATATTTCATGTATGCGTTTTCAATAACATCAGAGCCAAAGTGTCAAATTAAAGGTATCCTCTGGTTGCTTATAAGTAGAAAATGCAAAATTTCCACTTTTGATTGACTGGATGCAATGAATAAAATTGGGTAGAATGACTTTCTGTTGTTTTACCCCTCCCTCCCACATCCATTCTGATGTTTGTGGATTCTGCACTTGCAAAAAGGGGTTAAATTTCATGTTCTTATGTTGACCTGCTCTTTCAGTTTATGCTGTTTCAAGAACTTTGAATGTGGAGCTTACAACTGATTAGAAAGAGTGAGAAGACTGTTTTTTGTTTTAACAGGATATTCTGAAAAAGTGCCACCAGTGTATGGAGATAATTGTAACAGCTAAAGACAGGCAGGCTGCAGAGGCTAACAAGAATGCATCAATCTTGCTTGAGGAGCTGGACCAGGAGAAAGAACGAGAGGAACAGAAGAAGCAGGCTGCCGCCAGGAAGAGAGATAGGAAGAAGCAAAAGAAGAAGAAGAAAATGCAGGCTGAGAAAGAAACTGAAGTTACGAACAAAAAGAACAAAGCTGTTAGTGGAGACATGTGCGATGATGATGAGGAGAAGGAGAATGGAGAGACAGGTGAGTTGGGAGTAGGAATGAGAGCAAGTGAGTTAAAGCTGTTAGTTGAGATGTGTGATGATGATGATGAGGAGAAGGGGAATGGAGAGACAGGTGAGTTGGGAGTAGGAATGAGAGCAAGTGAGTTAAAGCTGTTAGTTGAGATGTGTGATGATG
>JAOBRD020251342.1:10135-24093 GCA_027575215.2 Hydrozoanthus sils
ATGATGAGGAGGAGGAGAATGGAGAGACAGGTGAGTTGGGAGTAGGAATGAGAGCAGTTAAGTTGATGATACCCTAACCTGCCTGATAACACTACGAATAAGATGTTTCTCTCTACTAAACGCATTCAATAACTACAGATCATATCCTCAGCCAAAAAATATCCTTCATTTTCCTCTAAGATCTAACCAGCAGCGTAAAAGGAATTATTTGTTTTTTTAAAAATGTTTGCTCAAGAATACAAATCTAAAACTCACTCCAAACCTTAATGTATGAACGTAGACGATGATAGGTTTTCATAGTTTACTCAACTGTCATTTTTGCTAACTGCAGGGGACAGCAGCAGCCCAGAGCCACCTCTTAGTAAGTCTGTGGTAATTGATTCAACCAGTGTAACTGGTATTCGGGAAAGGAAAACTTCTACAGGCTCACTTGACACCCTGACAACAATTGCCATCACAGCTGCCCTCCCTTCAAGTACAGCAAAGTAAGTGAAGTTGATCACTCATTAGGCCCCAATGCCGTTTTACTGACTGTTTTTTATACCTATAAGCCCGTATGTGGAATGTAACTACAAGTCAAGCTCTATCAGTATGATTACTGTGCCTTGGTTGAGTCGTTTTTTTGCGTGACAGTTTGTGTTCAATCCATGTAGGTCCATTGACCAGATAAGTGTCTTCACGACAGCTGAGATGACCAAGGCTGTTGCTTCCACTATTGTCACTCAGTCAAGCAGCAGTAGCCATAGCCAGTTGTCTCCCATTACTGTGGCAACAGCAGCTGCTCAGTGTCTTGCTGTAACTTTAACAACACCATCAACAACAGTCAAAGTATCTCATAATCTACCAAGTCCTAAAAAAGGGAAAAAACATGAAGATGGGTGGAAAGAAGTTGTTCGCAGGTGAGTTTTTTTTGATCCATCAAGATAAACCAAGGTTTTCTTGAAACTATGTAAAACCATTACCATGGGCTTTGTACAAACTGTATTTTTTTTTGTATTTACAGAAGTTTATGATTTTATATTTGATTGTTTTCCCACGCAAACTCTAAAAACCATTTTTACTGTTGGCGAATTTCAATCACTGTTATAATGACTAAACTATTGTTATTTAAGGACTCTTGTTCAATTTTCTTTACTGCTTGATCAATAATGCCATTTTATCAGTTCCACTGTTTATGCTGCTACATTGTTTATCATATTTGATCTTACTTGTACCATCAATGTCAACAGGTCAAAAAAGATGTCTGTTCCATCCTCTGTAATTAGCCGAGTGATTGGTCGAGGCGGTTGTAATATAAATGCAATCAGAGATACCACTGGGGCACACATTGATATTGACACCAACCGGCAGAAAACAACAGGATCCTGCATCGTGACTATCAAGTATGTATCAGTTTACATAAACGTCATTTATAACATCAGAATAACAGAGTGCATATTCTTTATGCTAGCTATGGCACTTTTAGGGGAGGAAACATAGCTTAGTTCGCAGACAGCTGCAAGTTCTCTATTTAGTTAGTACTCGAACAGTCACAGCAAATTGGCTGATATCCTTGTCCCTTTGGTTACCTTTAAATTGAAAGACTAGTTGAATAAAGCTAATTATCAAATTTACAAGGATGTGCAGGTCACTGAATTGAAACTTGATTCAACTTCTTGTAATATTTGGATTTTTATTGAGCACTTATCACAAAGTTTTATATGTGTGTTCCAAGTGTGACAAAAACGTTTTTTTTGTTGCCGAGATATCTCGGCTTGCCATTTTCCCATCTCTATTGTATTTTGCCTTTTCATTTACATGTAGGTGGGCTATCCCGGCTTGCCAAGTTTCCCATCTCGGCCACCCAGCAAGCCGAGACAACTTTAGTGCATTTAAAGGCATACAGCTGAGATATCTCGGCTAGGGGGGACAATATTTGACAGTTGTGACACATGTAACATAACTGTTCTGGCTTATTCAGCAAACAATGCAAGATATTCAGTGAACAATGCAAGATAGAGAAAGGGGGAAGGATTTCTGTTTGAAATCTTGCAGAAATGGAGAAAGTTGACTGCGTTCAACGAACGGGCAATGTGGCACAAAAACAATCTACGTTGAAGTTGTCTCAACCAAGCAGGATGAAAAATTTGCATGTAAATGGCAGCTTATTATTGTCCCGGGCCGAGATATCTCAGCTTGCTGGGACAACTCACTCCATGTAAAGAGGCCCTTAGTTTGATCATCAAGAATATACTAAGAAGCAAATGACTAGTCCAAGATTTGTTTTTGGGGTTTCTGCTTTGAGCAAAATCAGTTCACCAAAGTACTACATTGATCATTATGGGTCTTACATGCCTTTTCAAGGATAACCCTAGTAAGGCATGTAAGTGTTTTGAACTGAATCTGTTGTCATTCTAGGGGACCAGCTGATGCAACTCGCCAGGCACATCAGCTTATCTCGGCACTTATTAAGGATCCAGAGTGTGATATAAATGATGTCCTTCCAAAACGGAAATCGCCCCTGTCATTGTCTTCACGAGCTGCAACCACCACCACGTCAGTTCTTTCTATGGTATCAGCGGCAGTCCATTCACAATCATCGTCTTCCAGACACGCAGATTCGTCAACCAATGCATCAGCTGCAAAAGCACCAATTGCTTCTACCTCGATAGTCCCAAAAGCACAGTTGCCATCAAATTTGAAACCATCGGTTCAGACAACAGTGCTTCATCATCATCAACCTCGAGCAGTTACTAAAGGACCTGCTGCTGCAACAACAGCAAGTGGCCATGGGATGTCTTATACTGCAACCATGTCGGCAGCAAAACCTCATGCACCTGGTACAGCACAGTGGGCTTCTGCTTCGCATCCATCAGGCAGTCAACGCAAGAAAGGAGTAGGGACAGTAGCTCCAAAGCAAATTCTACCAGGAGCAGTTGTTTCAACTGTTGCAACAGCTGTAGTCTCCTCTCGCAAATCCTCAGCCGGGACAACTTCCAATATTACTACTAGTAAGAACTCCCCACCTGCCAAGCCAGTCACTCCAGCCAAGCGACAGCTATTTCCAGACACGTCATCTACCAGGCATCAAATGGTTGCAGGGAAACCCCTTGGCTCTGGACCTGTTATAGGTAACAACAAAGTAAAGGGTCCGATGTCTTACTCCTCAGTTGCCATGGCAGGACCCGGAAGCAGCAGCAAGACAGGTGGTGTTGTTGGCAGTCAGGTTACACCAGCAGGTACTTGTTTGGCATCTGTGACTACCTCTTCCTCGGTGGCAACCTCAGCATCGTTGCCAGCTGCTTTCAGTAGCTTCCTGTCCAATGTTGGCCAAACCTTAAGTCCAAGTGTGTGGAATGACATTGCTCACCCTAGTAATCGACCCAGCGCTCCCCTGTCGGAACCTGAGCCTCTGTGTGTTGCATCAACAGCTGAACCCATTACCCAGCCCCTGTACATCACCACACCTGGAGCTCTATTCACTCCCCTTCCCCATGAGGTCAACTCCTCGCCACCTCACACTTCCTCTGGGTCACCAGTGCCAACTTCAGGTCCATCCACTTCTTCCTCACCGTCTCCATCACACATAGGAACCTCTTTGGCACCTGGAAGTGTAACCTTGGTTGACAGCATGGAGAAGCCGTCACTGCGACCAATTGGTACAGAACGGGCCTGTCGAAGAATGACTGCAAGTCCATTACCTTCCATGCCAGGGATTGCTCCTCTTATTCCATCAGGTCTGTAGTGTAATCATAAGTCTATTAGAGACCAGATGCTATTAAAACTAAAATAAGTTGCTCGTGAACTGATGCATGTTTTAAAATCGATTCCCAAACTTAAAATTTAAAAAAGAGAAATTCTGTCTACCAGTTTTCAGTTGCCTAAGATTGTCAATGAAAAAATCTATCAAGAAAATCAACAAAAAATCGTTTAAAGAAACAATGCGTACATTGATCCAAAAAGACTTTAAACATTTTGCACACAATACTTTTGTGATTTATGTGCACTAAGCAATACACAGAAGCAGTTGACATCAAAAGAGCTAATAAATTGTTAATCTTCTGGTACTTTGCAATTCTGTGCTGCTTTGGTTAATACGAGATAGCTTCTTATGGTAAACATCTTACCTGTTACAGATGGAGTTCCCCCGGCTGCCGTGTGGAGTTACTCTTACCCTCCTGGTACGTCATGTTTTACGTTACGTTATGGCTTTTGATTGGGAGTGTTGAGTTCATTACGAGCAACTATGGTCAAAATGCAGCATTTCAGGCTTGCATTTTGTAAATCATTGATTTTTGATCATGCTGGTTAAGCGTTTTTTAGAGTCGGACTAGATTTAGCCAGTACACTACAGAAAAGGGTTGAAGGTCGTACTGGAAAAAAAGGCCGAAACACACGTATATACCTACCTACCTTCACACATACATACTATACCATCCTACTTACTTTGAGTGTTTTTGAAAGTGAACAACCCTAGTGTAACAAAACACTTATGTTTTAAGCTTTGTTAAAAATGTTTGCAAAAGTTAAAGAAGTTCAATTACAACACAGAGGAATGATTTTAGTTCAGACAATGTTGAGGAAATTAAAGATAGAGGCTGTCTAGCTGTTTTTTTTTATGATAGCAACAAACCTAAGAATGCCTTGTGTTTCAGACCCGTCTGTTCCATCTGGGTGGTCGAGAGCCCCAGTGGCTAGCGCACAAGCATCAAGGGTCACTGGCACTTCACCAGCACCCGCTGACCACGAACAGTACAGAGCAAGTCAAGGGGAAACACTACAGAGCTTCCTTGAACGACTCTCACTTCAGAATCATCTTGGTCTGTTTCAGGTTAGTGGAAAGATTGGAGTAGTTGTGCTTATAGTGTTTAGCTCTCCTTGTCTCTTTGTTATAACCCTACCCTTTAAGAAACCTTAACATTGCTGCTGATACTTTGCTTCATTTAATTATGGCTAACTTCCGTTTTAGCAAAATGAAATTGATCTAGATGCACTGATGTTGATGTCAGAAAAGGACTATGCAGACATCGGCCTTCCAGAGGTAGGGAGTTGCTCTAAACGGCTTACCTTGAATCACGACAGTAGTAAAAATAGGGTAATCAATGTTGCAATTCTGAGATAGCACGAAGACGACAAGGAAAGTAGAAATGATATATTTCATTTTGACAACTAAGACCGTTACGGTCTCAAATTATAATATTTCCACTTAGTTGCTTGGAGAAGCAACTTGTAGTAAAACAGAGTACTCCGATAAGACTTTTCCCCAAGGTTAATTTCCCGGGTTTTTTCCTTCAACTTTCTTTCTCGACTATTTCCTTTATTTCCAAACCCTTTCCTTGTATTTCAATATCTTATCTTGTTTTTGTATTTTTCAGTTTGGTTGTTATTTTGCTTTTGCTTTTTCCATGTCTACTTTTCGTTTTTGAGTTTCATCAAAGAACCCTTCTCCCTTAATTTCTTAACTTTTCTTGTTCTTTTTTTTCAACTGTGAGTTGTAATTATGCTGAACGGTTGCTTGTACTGTAGGGTCCCCGTGTGCAGCTACTGAAAAGTACAGGTCGAATGTACTCGGCGGAGATGGCGGAGTATACTGGGCCACCTACAGCAGCTCCTCCCAGTAACAGACACGTCGCCAGAAACCACCCACCCACGTGGAATCACCAGGGCCCAGTGGCAACTGCTGGAATGCCGAACAACCTTGGGATGCAGTACTGCCCCAAGCGGACCGGGAATCGCGATATGGATCCCAACAAGAGTGTAAGTAATCATACATAACAAGAACAGAACCTTATTTACCACTTTTTAATAAAAGGATCAGAAAGAAAATGAAGGAATAAATACAGGATTATAGTGTCCATTAACAACCTACAACCTAAATAGACTGTCAATCCAATACTAATAGTTTCACTGCCTATTGCTGTATATATATATATAACCATAACAAAGCCAAAAGAGCAGACGACTTTTTTTGCACCCTAGAGCGAATTGCACCCATGAAAAGAAACATAACAGGAAAGTTAGTAGAACTGAGAAGCGTGGCTGAAACTCTCGTGTTGAGCCTTTTCTTCCTTTTGTTTGACTTTCTTTCTTTGTACTTGCAGCAATCGTGGAAGGCGTGGAGTAGAACATCCATTTAGCAGCTAGCGGTAAGTGTTGTGATTTTAAATATTACAACCCTTCTCCTTCTTTTCAATGTTCTTCAGCGTTGAAATGGTTGAAATCGAAGGGTGTTGAGAACTTCAAGCGACTGTATAGTAGAGGGAGGGGGGGAGGTTTACCCCTTTGTGGGCAGCTCACAGGAAGTGCATTAATCAACATGTTGTTGAGAAAACCCTAGTAATATACCGAAGTTTGAAATGGTTAATTTCAGCTCCCCTCGCTCGGTCTGAACTGTGAAAGACCTCGCAGTCAGTTTTTAAGGTATATGTATTGTGTTGTGGTAGAATATCTCTAATCCGTTGTTTACATCACAGTTTCTGATTTGGTAAAAAATACATCGAGAGACGCGATATGATGCACAAAGGTCCATTCTTTCTGCGTTTTTTTTAACGTTGTTGGCAACAGATGATTTTTTCCTTTCTTAGTTTTCAAATGGATAAAAAGTTGTAAAATGTAAATAATTCAAAGATTTCCTGCCTCAGGTTAAAAAAAACGTTTGTGATGTGAGGCTTGTTTATTTCCACGGCCTTTGAAGTGTTCGATTTCATTTCCTGAAAAACGAAGCAAATAACTTTTTTTTCCGCGCGCTAGCGGGCAAGATGAAACGAATCCTGCAATCTGATTGGTTCCTTGAGCGGGCGGAATTTTACGATCTTGCCCGTGGTCAAATACCAACTGCCACTTCGTGACAAGCAAAGACGACAAGCGTTAACATTTGGAAACAGTTTTTAATTTTTTTTTTTGTTAAAATATTGGACGAATAAAGTTTTCGTAGAGACAGTGAATTTTATTATCCTGCTGAACAAAGACAGTCTTGACATAGGCCTTTAAAAAGAAAAAAAACAACACGAAAACACAGGGGAAAAAATAAACACGTTATTTGCTTTCCGGAAGGTCCGTATTGAGAAAAACTGTGCCTTCGGTCTAGACACGGGGTTCGGTCTTTGGCCTTGGTCCTTACGCAAGACCTCTGGCACAGTTTTTCTCAATAAGGACCTCCCGGCCGGCAAATAACATATATCTGATATATATTTTTTGTCAAAATAGCTTTCTTAATGGAGCACTACTGCTGACCACTTCTTTGTTTACCCAGTATAGACCACTGACTAGTGGAATAGATCTACAGATGGTTGACAGATGATTGGGAGGGTTTGAGTAGTAGTTTTCGAACTTACCTCTGAAGATTTATACATTCTAATTACCAGTTGCAGGAGTTCGAGTCAGAGAAGCTGTGCCTTGGTGTCGACTTGGTGATTAATAGCGGAAAAGACGGAGTGCGTTTGTGGGGGTTCTGTTCACTTTCGTTTGATGTTACTTGGAGCTGATTATCTATTAACAAAAATAAATTGTTCTGGATCATCACTGTTGTGTATGAGCTGTGTTTATTTGATAATCTGCAATAAACCCAATTACTTTGTTTTACCTGAAGCTGACAAGTTTTTGCTGTTGGTATTGGGAGTCTACTTAAGACAGTGAAGAAAATATTTCTTGGTCACGACAACATTTTTGTTGCGAATGTAGACATTTCGAAACTGGTTCTTTTTTTTTTTGCTTCGTCCCTTGAAACAGACCAAACTTAAGTCTTTGTTAACCAATTTAAAAGAACCTCGTAATCAACATTTGGAGCTTTTTACACTTAAAGCGCTTAGATTTCCCTCGCTGTTTTCAAGAGCTTTTCTGTACTCAAGGCTCTCAGATGAATAAAGATTCTTTTCCTTGCCGTTTTCAAGAATTTTTCTAAACTCGAGGCTCTCGGTTAATTAGAGATTTTCTCCCTTGCTGTATTGAAAAGCTCGTTACATTCAAATCTATTCGAAAGTGAGAAATCATTGCTAGTACGAAAACAGCGACATTGCGCTGGCGGCGCCGTAAAGTTGCGCCTTTTTTCGTCGAAGGACGCTCAACAAAGAACGCATTTTAGAGGGTTCAACATATGTTTGGCGGGATGCGGGCTTAGGCATTTTACCTGGCGGGATGCGGGATGAAACAAAATTTTTCCGCGGGATGCGGGATGATTGGAGGCTAGCGGGAAGCGGGATAATGCGATATTCAGTGGCGGGATGCGGGAATCATGAACTTTTTGAGACGGGAAGCGAGATAGGGACAGCGCTGGAAACCATAGACACGAGCTGTTTTTTATAAAACCAAGCGTCCTGGCCTTGTTTGCATTTAAATACTTTAAACAAGTTTTATTTAGGCTCTGCCAATCGTTTCATTGTTTAGGGAAAAGGTCAAAACAATGGTACTTCCTAGGAACCCAATTTAGGGGGTGGGATATTATGTGCCGCCACCCAACACTTGACAATTGATAAAGTGCTTGCACCAACGCCTTCCTTGTGGAGAAATGAGTCCATAATAGAATAAAAACCAATACCCCTAAATCAGGTTTTGAGAAATTGAGCTCTGAAAAAGTGGTGGGGGTGGGGTAGGAAGGTATGTGCCGCCACCCTTCACCTCCCCTGACAAAATTTGGTTCCTTAAAAATACTTCTTCCCTTACCGTTTGGTACCATTTTAGATCGAACAACGTTTTAATCAGCCTAACAGCAAGGTGCGTCTGCATTTATAGGTTGACTTTGGCTTTATGCCAGACACAAACAGTACACAACCAAACATCCTTTGATAGCACATGCATGTGACGTCTCGCGCAGAGCAACAGAATTTCGAAAGTCGAATAGTACTAATCAAGAAGTAATTTTTATTGGAAGTAATTGACCGCATATAAGTCTATAACAAAAGGCATGAAATTTGTAGAACAAAGCTGTATATATGAATTAGTAATTAAACATGAGTGGGATCGAGATGGCACCCTAAAAGGAAGCGGGATGGCGGGATAAAGGAAAAACTTGTGACGGGAAGCGGGATTAAAAAAGCCTATGTTAGACCCTTATTTTAGTGTTCCCTAAAGTGTGGGCCGTGCAATCGGCAACGACAACGCAGTTCAGTATAATTATTCTTAAAAAAAACTCCACCATTTGTGTATTCGCCAGTACTTAGCCAGTTTTGATTTGCTGAGGGAGATCCAGTAAGTAGAGTGTCGGATCGGCAGTTTACCATGCGAGTCATGTACTGATGTCGACAGGGCAACTTTTGTTTCGGCAACCTCCATTGCCACATCAGTAAGTACGTATTAACAATGAACTTTGCACAACTTGGTAGTTGTTTGCCAGTTTTCAAAATGTGACAAAAGGAAAGGGTAGGGTTAGAAAAATTACAGTGGAAAATAGTTTAATGATGATTTTTGCACGCTGAATATTTTGGTCATCATTTCCTGTGTTTGTCTTTAGCAATTGACTCAAAAAGGACAATAAATCATTGAACAGTATCCGAAGTATTCGGTATCTCGTACCATTTTGTTATGATAGCCACATAAAGACTCGCTGGGCTTTCTCAGAGGGTCTGAAAAGCTTTTGTATATTTAGTTTGAATTGAGTTTTAAGAAATAAATGCCATTATAGTTTTTAAAATTTGCAGGGTTCAGCGGTTTCATAAAAATAATTATATGCAAAAACGAATTACTAATTTTATTGACTCCTTTCAAACAACTGCGGTTCCGTAGTGTAGTGGTTATCACGTCTGCTTTACACGCAGAAGGTCGCCGGTTCGAGCCCGGCCGGAACCAGAGGAAAACATTTTGATTTTTTTTTTTATTCTTCGGGTTCTTATTTTGAGCCCTTTTTGAATTTCAACTATAAAGAAGAACTGGATTGTATTAGTGTATCAGAAATCCTAATTAACCGACTAATTTTATGTTCATATTTTGAAACAGGCCGACCGGATAGTGCCGAAGACAATGACGTCAATGTTAATGGCGCAATAGGGTAATTTTGATCTACAGTCACACATAACTTACTATAAATTTACAATAACCGGATAGAACATACCTTTCAAACAACATCTTATTTCTTTGGCTTTTGTATAATTTTTTAAAAATACACAAAGTTAATTATTCAAGCCTTCCCCACCCCCTCCCCATTCGTTTCAGCTGTTTCTAAGACAAAGGCTGGCTAACTTTATCCAGCTTAAGCCATAATTCAAGAAGCATTTTCTTCTCTAAGGAAAGATTTACGGTTATTATTAAATACTGTTTAGATTTTCCATGGAAAAAAACTTGTCATTTCCAAGTTATAGCTCAAGTAAGTTACATAGGTTAAAATTTAACCCTGGATCACTGGGGCCAAGTACTTTGTGTCGTCATAATAAGGTTGGGAAATTTAGGAAAATTAGGTAATATAATATATTAATGATATATGTAAATTTTCAGTGTTGTTAAAAAGCGAGAAATGCGGAAACTAATTGAGTATAACAAGCCGAATGGAAATACACAGAAGAAAATAACGATTTGAATTTAGCATTTCGTATTACTACAAGTACAATATAACTGGCGTGACTGATCGAGAATAGCCAGGTCGACATCCAAGATGTCTCTGTTTGGTGAATACCCGTGTGTTAACGAAACAACAGCGCCCTACTATGTATCTTATTCGACCGCAGCGGTCAGTGTACCTTTGTGTTTACTGGCCATAGTTGGAAACTTCTTCGTGATTCTTGCGGTCGCGATTGACCCGAACAAAGAGCTGAAGGGACCTTTCAACCATTTTGTAGCCAACCTAGCGGCTGCAGATCTGCTCGTCGGCCTGGTGGTATTTCCAATGTCTATATGGTATCACATTGTTGAGGGACTAGAGGGCCATTATCCAGCCGACCTCGCTTATATTCAAATGATTTATTTCATATCTTGCACTGCGTCGATTGTTAGTCTTGCCGCACTCACCGTTGACAGATACCTGGCTATAGCACATCCACTCCAGTATCGGCTGCGTCTAAATCCAGCAAGAGCTCTCTACATCTCGGTTGGGATATGGATTTTCTCAATTGGCTTTCCCTTCATTTATTTCCGTGTCGGCTACCTCGCATTTGCATTTGTGTTCGCCAATACTGCGATTGTGTTGACGCTAGTTGTGATTTTGTTTACCTATGTTCGTATTTTCAAGAGCTTTGGTGAGCAAGTGAAATATTGGGATCGACTCAACGAATCCAAAGATAACAACCAAGCCAAAAGACAAGCAGCACGTTGGGAGCAAAAGTTAACTAAAACCTTTCTCTTTGTACTGATATTTTTTCTTTGCTGCTATGTGCCATCCTGTATTCTTATCTACGTCACCAATCTGTGTGTGGAGTGCAGTTGTGTGACTATACACTTCATGCGCGACGCACACTTCGTGTTGATCTTGAGTAACAGCACTATCAATCCTTATATTTACGCTTTTCGGTTGCAGAATTTTCAAAATGCTTTTAAATCACTTGTTAGATTGCGTGATTGTTGTGGAGAAAGTTCGGGATGCAACCGTTCTAGATCAGTGTCACTGCGACATTTGCGAGCTGAAAGCAGTACAAGTGAAATTGGCCAACACAACAAAATTTAATAGTATTTACTGTTAAGATTTTGTCTTGCCAGTAAGGAACTGAGCCAGTCCCAGGGAAAGATGATAACAACCAACAAAAGGGGAGCTCATGAACTTGAAATTATTGAAAAAGGGTGCCGAAATATGTTATCTAGACTTAAAACAGAAAATTCCAGAAAGGAAATTAAAGGGGAGGGGGGGATCTTGGCTCTCTTAAAATGACATAAATTTATCTGCAAAGGTAGCAATGAACATCTCAGGACTGCCAACTTTGGTTGGTTTAGTGTTTAAAGAACTCTAGAACATTGTTGCCTGAAATTGTAAAAGTGTAGTATTTTTTAAATGTAATGGATCGAGGCACGCTACTAAACCCAAAATTTTTTCTTGGCAAAATATATTTTTGTTTACTGACTTCTGCTTCTGTATAACCCAAGCTGATTATGAAACATACTTTTGGGTGCTACTCCATGTTCAATATTGTTTAGAATAGAAATAACTTTGAAGGATAAAACATCTAACCACTTAAGAGTTTAAACAGATGTAGCTAGTGTTAAGTTCTTACTTTGATATGCCAAACTAACTATTGTCTAAGCCAATAGATGTTCCAGGATAAAATATTTCCATATTTTTGGATTGTAAGAGTTATGAGCAATAAACAGATACAGATCTTTGGAACAAAATTGGTATTGGGATGGAGGGATGGGGGGAGGGGGGGAGGGGGCTGTGAGCATAGAATAGTGTTAAATTCAAAATTATTCTAACATGGAAACTGTGAATGATGAGAAATTATTCGTGGTGGAGGGGGGGGGGCTGCATCCTCCTATCCCCCTCCCCCCACTTCTGACAGACCAGAGTTAATATGAAATAATATTAAAGTAATTCGATTTTGATCCCAAGTCCACAGTTTTATATCTCATTAACCCCTTTGTACAAAAGTTTCTGCCTTGAGGTACAGATAGAGCATCACTGTTTCTCCTTGCATCCATGATCTTCACACTGACCAGCACTAGCTTCAAAACCTATCTTACGCAAAACTTTTGTATTTAGTAGCTAAGATTATTTTTGAAATTGGTCTTAATATCTACTTCCCAGTTGCTTTATTTTTGGTATTGTATTTAAACACTATCCAAATTTATTTGCAAAACGTTCATACTCCATAAAACCTTTTCCTAGGGTACCTCGAGTGCAATGCTACATCTTCATCAAGAGTATCTTTTCCTTAGCAACACCTTGTAACACCACACCTTTCCCCCACTAGTATATTCTGCTTTTACCAAAACTTTTTCCTTTGTCACATTGCAGGGAGCAAAACAATATCTCTTTCCAATCAAGCCTAAACATAAGTTGTCTCTTGTACTATCCCATTCCCTACCTGCCCCCCTCAATCCTATGTTCTTCAAAGGGGAATGCGGGGAGAGGGGGGGGGCAACAGAACATCCTGCTCCAATCAAGCAAAAACCTTGGTTGTCTATTGTGTTTTCCCTGTTTTCCTGGGGCTTGTCTGTTCCCCTCAATTCTATGTTCTTTAAAGGGGGATGCAGGGGACAACACAACATTTTGCTCCAATCAAGCCTAAACCTTAGTTGTCTCTTGTACAAGCACTTTCCCTATCCCTGTGGGGCTTGTCTGCCCTCAAGAACCCTTTGGAGACAGGAAGAGACAATACAACATCTTGCTCCAATCAAGCCTCTCTTGTACTACTTCTTTCCCTATCCCCATTGGGCTTGCCTGCCCTCAAGAACCCTTTGTTCCCCTAAGGGTATTGGAGGGGGCAATACAACATCTTGCTCCAATCAAGCCTAAAGCTTAGTTGAGTTTTGTATTATCCTTTCCCTACCCCTATGGGGATTGTCTGCCTTCAAAAACCCTTAGTTCTCCAAAGGGTACTTAAGGAGGCAATAAAACATCTCACCCTAACCAAGTCCACCTCTTGTGCTTTCCATTTTTTGTTCCTATGATGAAAATACAACACAATTTTTCTAGAATTAATTTTATTTCTTGTTTTGGACTTGGCTTTGACTGTCTTACATATGCGAATTCAGAGAATCTTACACACAAGCGTTTTACAAAAATTTGGACGTAATTTTTGGCGAGCAAAACATGGAGGGAAAGGGCCGGGGGTCGTGAAAGGCTTGATTTGCAGGCTAAAGCGAACATGGCTCCTGTATGTTGTCAAGCAACCATGGGATATATTTAAGTTGTGATTGACTGCTAAGTGCTCAAAGTACATTGTATCAATTGGTTGTAAGTTTAAAAAATGAATTGTTTGTGTTTCCTGTGTATGCCCTTCTTCCGAACATACCATATTTATTCTAGCTAGTGCCTAGCCCAAACTCGAAACAACGCCTACCTCAAATAAGCGCCCATCCAAAAAGTGAAAATAGTTAATTAATGCCCAACCTCGAATTAGCACCCA
>JAOBRD020251449.1:0-11922 GCA_027575215.2 Hydrozoanthus sils
AAGGGTTGAGTAATATACTTAAGGAGAAGGTAGATGTTGATCATGATCAACAAGCCAGGACTGAAAGGGTTGAGTAAAGCAAGAAGAAGTTAGATATTATTAACACATTTCATGTGTTCTGTATCTTTTCATTTCTACTTCTTGTTTAATTCTGCACATAGCTGAGTATTAAACCTTTTTACTAATTATTGTTGCACTTACCCTGCCAAGGTTCTTCATCATGGATTGACTTCACAAGTCCTAACATTCGTAAATGGTGGGGTAGTATGTTTGCTCTTGAGAAGTACAAGGTAAACAAGTTTAACTGATTTTAAATGATTGGAGATTAGTGCTGTTTATAAACAACTTATGTTTCATCATTATTATAACATAGTTTGGCTCTACTGCTTACAAACAGAGCTTTCAAGTGTTCTTGTCTGATATTATCAAGTATAATTTACTGAGAATCAAGCCTTGACTTTGTTTTTGCTTGTGATCAGTGGAGCATAATTCAGAAGTGGCAAATTGCTATCCAGCCATTCAAGTTAGGCCATGTTTCTTATTCCCACATTCTATCCACTATCCCGCTATTTTAACACTTTTTAATATTTTATTATTTTTATTAGTAATGGCTTGAATGTTAAATCTAGGTATAAAATCACTATAGTATATACTGTATATAGGATCAGCAGCATACAGTACTGGGCTGTGTTTGTAGTGTTAACAGTCACAATTACTTTTGGTAAATGATAATAAGTCAGGGTAAAATAAGTGGTTTAGTGTAAAAAGATGAAGAATATTTAAGTTGTTTAAAACTAATTTTAATTATAGTGCTCGTTTGTTTGGTTGAAAACTGTCAATTTCTGAAGGATTAGCTGATGCTTTTATCCCATTGTAATTGACTTCACAGGGCTCCACAAAATCTCTGTTTATCTGGAATGACATGAATGAGGTTTGTTGAGATTTAAACATTTAGTGTTCCTTGCTATTGTATTCTTATATTCCATTGGTTTTCAAGGAATCAGAGCAGCATAAAAAGCCATATGTAAAACATCATCTACGTGTTGTGCTCTTTTATTATTCAATTGGATAAGCAATCAAACCTTCCAATATAATTTACATGTATCGTCTGTGCTGATTTTACTCTTTTAATTTGTTCTGCTTAGGTTATAAAGCAATCGCAGATTATGTGAAACTTGCTTATAACCAACTTTGTTGTGGTCAGTAATTCTAGCGTGCTATGTTTCAAGTTTGAGTTCCTATATGTTGTATTTTCACATGACCTGAACGCAGAAGTGACCAATTCAGGCTAGGACGGTTAACTATCAATTTTCAGGTAAACCCAGGTCATTAGAAAACGAACCACCCACCCCTTCCCTAAACCTTTCATCAATGCAAGAGAGGGGTATAGGTGGGTAATTTTGCGATACCAGGACTGACTCATGGTTTCTTGCAGCCCTCTGTGTTTCATGGCCCAGAGATAACCATGCATAAAGACGCTGTTCACCATGGGGATTGGGAGCACCGTGACATTCACAACATATTTGGAATGTATCTTCACATGGCCACAGTTAAGGGTCTAATTGATCGTTCAGGGGGCAAAGAGAGGCCTTTTGTGCTGTCAAGAGCTTTCTATGCTGGCACCCAGAGATATGGTAAACACTGTTTAGAGCGTTTATTGAACGGTTCAGTATTAAAAGAGGGGAAACATTTCTACCATTGAAAGTTTAGTAGTTATCAAGGACCTGCGCTATAAAAGAGATGGCTTCTCCACTATCTTACACTTTTCAGAATTCAAGTTTTAGACCAAGCAACTTTTCAACTTCCAACTGAGCGATAGAAACATTCATAATCGTTTCTTCCATACTGTAGTGGTATTAAGAAAAAAAAGCAAGTGAAGTTCATTTCGTTTTGTTCTTTGTTTTATAAGAAGTTTCGTCAAAACTCCAGGGAAATTTTTCTTTGAAGTTGTCACAACTCCTATAAGTTTCGCTCATCAGAGCATACAACGTGTCTCATCGAAATTTCGCGTATTTAGCCCTACCAGCCATAACCAGTTAGTCAATCCCAGTTTCTCTTCGGAATTTTCTCCTTCAGCAAGCTATTGGTTCCTGTCCAACTTTGTTAAACTGCATCCTTGTAATTCTTGAGTACGAAGAGGGTGATTCAGGGTTACCACGGTCCTTGAAGATCATCGAAGGTTCTGGAATTGGAAAAATACATTCCAGGCCCATGAAAGCCCTTGTATTTAGGTCGTAGTCCTTTAAAATCCTTGAGTGGACAAAAAATTTACTTCCAAAACTAATAAAAATAAGCTTTTTGTTGAAATACTATTGACAGGACAACGTGTCTGTGTTGAGATCAACTGTTGATGTTACTTTATAGAAAAGCTCAGTCTGGGCACGTTTTTTTAGCATTTCAACCATAACTCGAGAAATAATTATTTCGTAAAGCAAAATGATGAAGTTTGTTAATATAGTATATTACTGTTGAACTGAATTTTGACAAAAATATGAAATACATTCAAGCTTTATATGATAGAGAAGGGCCTGAATTTGCTTGCCTGGAATTTCACTTCCACTAAATAGTGGCAACCCTGTTGATTGGCATACCGGTATGTTATTTAGTTTTGTTATACACTAGACTTTCACTCAACAAAACGAGTACTGTGATTGGTTGATTCTTGGTCACGTGCCCCTGATCAAATTCAAATGTATCTCAACCTGGATACAATTGTGCAGTTGTTGCCCATGCGCGAACACATCACCGCAAAATAGTCTCAATAAAAGGTGTTCAAGTCTAAATATATATAACAAAGCACTAAATATATAGTCCCTCGGGAAATAAGTTAGTTTTGTTTTCTCTCGAGTTCTGGTGTTTCATGAAGGGACTCTCGAAACTGTTTTTCTGGGGACCATACATTAGGTGTATAACGATACATGTTTCTTCTGTGGGTTTTAGGTCCTATCTGGACAGGTGACAACACAGCAGATTGGGGACACCTCAAGGCCTCTCTTCCCATGTTGCTTAGTTTGAATGTCGCTGGCTTGCCTTTCTCAGGAGGTTTGTTAATTGCTTCTGCTCTTCTCGGCATCTACACAAAGTTATGCAAATATTTATCCCTGGACTAAACCCTTTCAGCCAAAAAACATGACAGAATGAATAAACTCACCCAACTTGGACCCACTCTTAAAGGGATCCGCAGATGTACAACAAACTTGTCTCAAATAAAACTTTGTTAAGTCTATGTCCATACCAGCAACTCAAAACTAATAATTCTGTGCGTATTATTAACGCCAATCAATTTATTTTGGATTAAGTCTGGTAAAGTGTCCTGTACTTATGGCAATGAGTCTCACTATTGCTGCTTCTGAAAACAGCGGATGTCGGTGGATTCTTCAAGGATCCTGACCCAGAATTGTTAACCCGTTGGTACCAGGCTGCAGCATTTCAGCCATTTTTCCGTGGTCATGCACACCTTGACACCAAGCGCCGTGAGCCATGGCTGTTTGAAGACAGGTACAAGAACCTGATCAGGGCTGCAATACGCCGTAGATATGCTCTGCTTCCTTACTGGTACACGCTCTTCTACCAAGCTTCGCAAGATGGCTCCCCTGTTATTCGGTTAGTAATCAATTCACTGTATTTCTTAATCAGCCACTGTCTGGATTTCAGCATCAAGCAAAGGATTTTATGGCCATAACTCTGCCTTGTTAGAAATTTTTGTATACTAATAAAGTGTAGGTTAATCTGGCATAAAATCGATCATCATAAAACTGAACGTTTTGGATCACAGGATCATCAATTCTTCAGAGTAAGAATTGATTTAAAACTTGTGTCTTAGTTAGAATATAAAAAGGTTGCATAAAATCAAGTCACTCCGACTTCGTATGCGAAAAGAGTTAATTCATATGATTGTACTTATCTATTCTGTTCCGGATTTATGGCAGCAGTGAAGAGTGCCTCTGCAAACGTCTTTTGATGAAGGAACAAACAGTTGCTAAAGCTTTCCAAATGAAAAATTGAATTTAGACACTCTTCCCAGAAAAACCTGGCATATGTCCTGCCAACTGCCAGGCTTAATATATCTATATGAAAAATTTTAAAAATGATGCAAAAGTTTTCATGTTTTGTTTAGCACTAACTTTTTTTTACTTCAGACCACTATGGGTGGAGCATCCAGAAGACAAGAGCACATTTGCAATGGAGGATGAGTATCTGATAGGTGAGCTTACAAGTAACATTTTAGTCTTTGCAAGCATAGTGTCCAACTGCTTATTTCATTGCTTACTCATGTATGAAACAATAATAATATCATGAGATAACATTACCACGGGTCAATTAAGCTGCAACCTTTCTCGGGTTTCTTGTCTTGGCTTTATTCCTGCTTGTTAGTTTCCCTACATCTCTACTAAACAAAAGCTACTCTTTTTTTATCGTACTCTAATCTTTAGCTGACTAGTTGGGCATAATACACTTTTTCTACAGCAGAATTAATTATTCGGCAGATCAAAAACTTTGAAAAAAATCCTAAACTTAAAGACTATTGCGTTACCTGAATTATTATTTAGATTCTACGTTTGGCTATCCGTTTCGATTTTTAAAAGCATTCTATAGTTTTATATAAATTACAAAATAAGTAGACTGCGATCTATTAAAGTTTATAAAAGTTAAAAAAAGAAATTAGCATTTGTTTCAGGAGAAACACTGATTAAGCTATACTTAGCAAGTGATATTCGGTAGTAATTAGGTAGCAGATATCTGTTTGAGATTCGAAAGGTATAAGGTTAGAAAATCTGTCAAAAAATTAAGTCGCTGACAAAACAGATGCGCGAGCTTTATAGATTACCTTTTATTATGTTTATTGTTTTTACTGGTGAATAGCGTTGTAGATATTCAATATTTTGCAAAACAAGTTGAACTCTCATTTTCTAATTTTCACACACAGGAAAAGATTTGTTGATTAAGCCAGTTGTGACAGCAGGAGAAACATCTGTGAGCGTCTATCTACCAGGAAAAGAAGAGGTATATTGGTATCGGCTGAGTTGGATTGAAAGCTCGTGAACCTTTTTAATTTCTATCAGTGAACGTTTTTATGTATTTTTATTATGAACCGACACCCTGGCAGCGATGGATCAATATTTTATCAGAAACTGTTATCATTTAGGGCGACCAAAATAAAAAAAAACCTTACAGGTTTGTCAGAAACTAAAAGAGCCTTGGTAAAAGTATTCTTACGTTTTTTGATTTTGTTGCAGTATTGGTATGACCTTGAAGAAACGAAGATCTATAAGGGGGAAAATTCTGTCTCCATAGCAACGCCCCTCCAGAGGGTACGTTTGTTCCTTCTTTTTCGTCTAGTTTGATCTTTCTTGAAAGTCTCTGATTTTTTTTCTTTTGGGTATTCCTTGCAAGATTTGGATTTTCTCATTTCCTGTTGGATACTCCTTAAAGATCTTGACATTTTTTTTTCCGTGGAGGCTCCTTCAAAATCCTTGAACTGTATCTTTTGTCTATCCTCGTAAACGTCTTTAGAATTTCTTTTAAAATTTTTTTTTGTGTTATGGAAATTTTTTTTTTGAGTTCCTAAGAGCATCAGAATATGTCCTATAAAGTCTTCTCTGCGAAAGTCTTTGCCAAATCTTGTGCAACAAGGTTTATTGCTTGGCCTTGTAGCAAGTGATAGAGAGTTAACTAGCATGTTGAAGCAAAGTTAAGGCACTTCATCACGAATAATTCCAGGTAAGCTTGTAGAAAATACGGCTTTAAGCAAGTGTATAAACCTGTGGAA
The DNA here is from genome assembly GCA_027575215.2 of Hydrozoanthus sils. NCBI lineage: Eukaryota > Metazoa > Cnidaria > Anthozoa > Zoantharia > Hydrozoanthidae > Hydrozoanthus > Hydrozoanthus sils. Next base: position 5,771 of record JAOBRD020251449.1, read on the forward strand.
ATATGGCTTTCAGAAAATAGACAAAACTTTTGTTGGACACCTTCCCATGATACGTAGCTTTACTTTGAGTGGAACAGACCCTTTGGGTTGACCATCTCCCAACATTCATGGATCGTTAGAGCAAGCGCTGCATCAGTATCACAAAATCATGGACAAACATTTGCCCTCGTGTTATTTTAGGCTTCTATTTGATGTGTTTAAAGTTACATTTGTTGTTGCGAAGACCACTTGATTGCAGTTTTACTCTGGGTTTCTTCCAGACTTACTGGGCACATGAAATTCCTCGTTCCCGTACATTGAAGTTGATTCACGATTTTGTCAGTTATTCCGACCAGTCCTAAATTTCTTGGATCTGTCATCCCTGATGCAATTTGTTGTCTTTCAGATTCCTCTGTTCCAACGGGGTGGTAGTGTTATTCCACGAAAGGAACGAGTTCGGCGGTGTACATCGCTCTCTGTGAACGACCCTTACACTCTAACCTTTGCTCTCAACTCTAAGGTGAGTTTAGTTGCACGCATGCAGCACATTTCTTGGAAATCGTTGAATATCATTATCAAAACTTGAGACATCAAAATTCTGAAATTCCATCTCTGAAACTTATTGGTGCTGTGATAGTACCACGATGGCTTCTGATCGGACTAAAATGTTTTTGAGTGCATATGAAACGAATTTTTTTTCTTTATTCAGTCAATCAATGTGTACGATAATCAGACTCATCGATTTGTTTTCCTATTAAAAGTTTCAAGAATCCTCTGTTTTACGGCTTTAATGCAACATATTCTAGTTTACAAATATACCCATTTTGCACTCGGTCAAATGGTCATGTGACGGCAATGCTTAGGTTAGTAAATTTGCATCTGAACCCCAAGAAAAGGTTCGAATTGCTTTCTCAAGACATCTGGCAAAAACTCATAACACATTTTTCTTGTTGAATGGTAATATGGCAGAATTCGATCAACTTTCGCAAACCTTTTCTCATCGTAAAGCTAAACTCGTACCCTGGTAGTTAAAGAAGTGTTAAAGTTTGTGCTCAACTTGCGTTCGAGTACATCCCATTTACCGTGTTTTACCGGTAGCTCCACATTGTGAATACAGCTCAAAGTACGAAATAACCATTTCCGTTATGAGAAACAGTAACAAGAATAAATGTTGATGATAATAATAGAATCCTTGATTTAACCTTTATTTCAAAATCACTGTAACAAAATTTTAGTGGCGTCGACTAACTATGGAGTTGCAATTGAATTCGTTATTTAAAAAAAATGAGTGTTTCCCAGCTCAGTGGTAGAGCGTCCGACTAGTATACGAAAGGTTTTGGGTTCGACTCCCATCAGGAACTCTCTTTTTTCCGAGTTATTTCTCCTCATGGTTTTTTATATAATCTGATGTCGACTTGTTCATTACATATATATATATATATCACTCTACAGACATTATTTTAAGGTGACTGCGTGATGCAGTAAATGAGTGTTTGCTCGACACATATGCCTTGGCATTCAAGATATTTGTATGATACATTTCATGTGTCATAACCACCTAAAAAATTCTGAAATTCCACCTCTGCAACTTTTTTGTGCGGTGAAAGTACCACAATGACTTCTGATTGGACTAAAATGACTGTTTTTGAGTGCATATGAAACGAATTTTTTTCTTTATTCAGTTAATCAATGTGTACGATAATCAGACTCATTGATTTGTTTTCGTAAAGTTTCAAGAATCCTCTGTTTCATGTGTCATAACCCACCTAATGACCTTGTCCACCATATGAGTTCCCACAGCTCAGTGGCAGAGCACATCCGACTAGTATACAGAAGGTCCTGGGTTCGATTTCCATCAGGAATTCGGTTTTTCCAGAGTTAAGTCTGCATGATTTCGTATCTAATCTGATGTTGACAAGGTCATTACATATAGGTGTTGTATTTCGTAATTGTTTCACTGTAACGGACAATGATTTACGTTACTAAACAACGTTTATTTTGTTGAGCGTTGTTGCGATTGTGGAAGAAACACCGACTGTAGACTAAGACAACCAGTGCTTGATTGTGTTCAGACCACGTCGAAGAGTTTATAAAATCCTCGTTTTACTAAGAAAAGGGACGTGCTGTGTATCTAGTGATTACCAATTTGTTTTGTATCATTGCAGGCAGAAGCTGAAGGAAATCTTTATATTGATGATGGCCATAGTTTCGACTACAAGAACGGCGCTTCCGCACATATGAAGCTCTTATTTAAAGGAGGGAAGATTGTGGCAAGGTGAGTCATAAGAAGCAGTCATGTCTTTAAAATTATTCTCCAGTTCCAATCTGTTGTGCAATATGTTTTTTCTGGCGCAACCTGTTTATTTTCTCAAAGTATTCACTCACTTCTTTAATCTTGTTTGATAAGTTTGTCTTATCATCTTAACAAGAAGCTGTCGGTTCTAAAAACATCCGAAATACAACAAATTTTTTTTTGCCGAAGGCGAAGTGGATACCTGGCGAATTTCGTCTCGGGAATTACTCATCATCTAGAAATACACTGAGCCTGATGGGGAATAATTGTTGTAGTAAAGTTACTCGGTTGATTATCAGAAAAAAAACCCAGGTATTTCCAAAAATTTGTGCAAAAAAATTAATTTTTGTTGTCGTTTGCCCATTCGCACGTATCGACACCTAAAGTACATCCACCCGGAATTTTAACTTTCACCGAATTAGCACAAATGTCATAAGGATATTGCATTAGCTTTTGAAAGTGTTTTATAAAATAATTTCGATAATACGCGCGCTCTGATTGGTCGAGGACCATTTTATGAATCAGGATGGAAATCATGAATGACGTCATCAGTTATTATTTTATATATAAGCTTTAGAAAATATTTTCCGTGTTTCCATACCCTGTTGGAAACACTTGGGACTGTTGGGAGAACACTCGAAAATATTTTGAATCACTCGCTTTGAGCTCGTGATCCAAACCTTTTCTCGCAATCCCGCGTGTTTCCATATGTATGGGAAAACGGATAATATATTGTAAAGCTTGAATATTAACTAATCTAAAAATATCCAACCATTTTTTAAAAAATTTTAACGAGATTGAGTTGCAGACTACGAATATGGAGTTGTTATTTCAAAGCAATTTTTGCATGCAGTTTGTCGTGAAGTCGAGCACTACATGTTTGTTGTTGGTTGTTTAAGTTCGAATGGTGTAGAACCACCAGTATTAGCGAGAACGTGTTTGTCCTAAGTCCCACTGAGCCTTTCTACGTTATGTGATTGTTGCTTTTGTGTAATCGTTCGCTAACTGGATTCTTTGGTTGGTGCCGGAAACTCAACCAGCTAAAACCAAATATTGAACCAGAACCACCAAAGGGGTTATTTTCCGCTGTGTGGAACATACTGTTAGTATATTCTGCTGTCCTTCTTGTTTTTCAACTTCTAACCAATTCAACGGAGTAACAAATTAATTAGTCAGCGTATTACGAGCTACTATTAAACAAGAACCCGCGCTTTAAAACAACTTGTGCCAGGCGATCGTCACCTTCAGTTATCCATGTGTAAAATTTTTCATGTCACATTAGAACAGAATGACTAATTACTTCAGTATCATAACACTAGTTTTAGTTGATTTCTTTTTCAACAAAGGGAAATTATAACGAAACATAACATGTAGTAGTGGCGAAAATTCGTTTTGCTAATGAGCAAAAATTTATAGGTGTGAAAACTTCGTCAAAAAAAGTACAAAACGTCCATAAAATTTCGACAAAATTTCAACTAAATTTCTTATCAAAATCATCACGAACATTAAACATTTAGCGGTTATTAATTTCTTTATTTTTGTCGCTCAAAGCGAAGTTGAACCGCCGCTTGGCCCAGAATTTATATTTCTTAAGGTGTCAGATGTGGGAGGAGCTATCTCTTTTATAGCGCGGGGTCCTTGCTTAAAACGGTTATTTTTGGCAGTTAAGGCCATCCAATAGTATGGCCTGTCGAAGTTACACCGAGACTGTTTGTTACGGCATTGTTAACAGGACTTCAATATCTGATGCATTTCTTTTTCTTTTTCGAACAGGAAGGACAAACCTAACACTCATTTTGACACCAAGGCTTGGATAGAGCGCATCACCATTCTTGGGATCAGCAATGCACCTAATAAAATATTTTTAGCTGTTGAGGGTAAGTTTTTTGAGTGACGCCATTTACCTCCTCCCCCAACGATCCTCTCCTCCCCGTTTCAAGTTTCTTCTGTTTTCCACCCCAAAGGTTTCACCCTAGTGCTTTCCGCTGGTTGAGTTTATTTCATTCCCTCCCATTTTCATATCCTTATGTTTTCTCAAAAACACAGCGCATGTGAAATTTGAATTCTCAGATTCTTTCTATGCATTTTTATGACCAATTTAATTTTTATATTGTTCGGGCACTAGGAATTTTGGGTAAAAGTTTTGACTTTCTCCCCATTCACTGCGGTCTAGTTTAGAAACCGTATTCAGTGGAGTTGCACCCCTAGATCTTCCTTCCCTTTCACGTCCCTCTGTTTTTCACTCCCAGGGAACTGATCCCAGTGCCAGTTGCAGGTGGGTGTTTGGATGCCTCTGTTAAACAGTCATGTTCTTTTCCTCTTTGCTTTCATATTGTAGATGGAGAAACGAAGAGTCTGGACTTTACCCACGACTCCGCAAAGTACATTCTTGTGATCAAGAAGCCCGGTGTAAATGCAGCAAAACAGTGGAGCATCACGATGCATGCCTAGAAATTCTTTGTATTTAATATTTAGTTCTGGAATTGCCATTACTTCGAATTTTTTTAATTGTTTGATTGGCCTTGGTTTGGAAGCATTTGGCAGTCATGGTTAGTTCAATGTTTTTGTAAAACACCGCGGAGTAAACTTTATAAAAAACCAAAATGCTTTTTCCTTTTCTTGTCACCAAACTTTTCTTAGTTTCCCTATCGCGATGTGTCGAGTATGGTTTGACCAAACTTATAAACTATTGCTTCACTGCCTTTGAATAAATAAAGAAATCTGAAAAAAGAACTGAAGTATAAGTATAACAGAAACTAAAGTTGATGCAGGAATAATGAAAAAAGCACAAAATGATAGTGAATGCAAACGGAAAGGATAAGAATGAAAAGAAAAATAGTAGAAAGGAAAGAATTTGAGTATGATCAATTTTTTTAACTAAGACTTCACTGCTTTTGAATAATAAAAGGATCTGGAAAAGGAAGCAAAGTACAAAAAGTGGAACCGAAAAGTTATAGCAGGAAAAATGAAAAAAGGCAAGAAAGTGTGACAATGAAAAGCAGCGATTCTGGGGAATAAGCTCCATTTTACTTTATCTGTTGTGTGGTTGACCTCTGCCCTGATCTTGGCAGAGTCGAAATGGCTAAGCCTTGGCCAGCATAAAGCACCAACCTTCCTTCACAAAAGTCGAAGGGAAAAGAACGAATACTGATGATCGCGTTTCGCCATATTTTGGTTACAAACTCACAACAAAATGGAACCGCGTGGTCCAACAAAAGATCTGAAGAACAATACTCGACAATTATACAACGTGACAAAAGAACAAAAAAAAACGAAAAGAAAGAAGAGGGATCGAATAGAAAGAAAGGATAGTTGATCAGATACCAGCTTTATTACTGCAATACTTGTTAATACGATGTTTTTGTGTCCGTTCGTCAACCAGGTTCAGAGTTCGACACGACGGTAGTACCCGGAACAGGTTACGGAACAAGAAGGAACGATATTTCTGCCCCTCTTTTTTTTACCACCGTTTATATGGTCACGTTTCATTCCTCTTCCGTCTTTTTCAATCCCGTTTTAGTGTTGAACGAACTTGCTTTTCACATATTCTAGCCACTACATTCCTAACTAAACTTTGGTAGTAATAGATAGTTAAACTGACGCATAGACAACAAAGCATGCAGACAGGAACATTTTATGCTTTTCACGGCGGATTTGCGTTGTTTTTATTTAAACCTACTTCATATATCTTGCTGCATATGCTCAGTACAACTAATAGTTGCACTTTGGATTGAGCATGCGCACATGAATGAGCTATAAAACAACCATGATGCTTTGCGTCTTGTTTTTAGTTTCAAATTCTGTACGGCAACATAACAGAACCCAGTCTATTAGCGTAGCCTCGTTTGAAAAACTTAAGTCCATGTTTTTATCATCTATA
>JAOBRD020251449.1:13530-24086 GCA_027575215.2 Hydrozoanthus sils
ATTGCCTGTGCTGTTCTGTTCCAAGATTTCTTTCGCCGTCCTTTCTTCCTTTTCTCTTCTGGGTTCTACTCTAGGGACTTCCTGCCGTTCCGTTCCAAGATTTCCTTGGCTGTCCCCTCTTTCCTTTCCCCTGTGGATTCTACTCTAGGGTTTGCCTGCTATCCTTTCCAAGATTTCTTTGGCCGTCCCCTCTTTCTTTTCCCTTGTGGGTTCCATTCTAGGAACTGCTTGCAGTTCTTATCCGAGATTTTTTTTGGCCGTCCTCTCATCCTTTTCCCTTTTGGATTCCACTCTAGGGACTGCCTGCTTTTCTCTTGCAAGATTTCTTTGGCCGGCCCCCTTCCTTCTTCCTTTTGTGATTCCACTATAGGGAGTGCCTACCGTGTGATGTTGGTTGTTTGCTTCCTTAGGGTGTGTCCGATCCAACGCCATTTCCTCTTCCTGATGGTAACATTAATCCTCACCTGTTCCTCACATTGCTACAGGTCATCATTGTAATTTTGTTCGGCCAGAATATTCCAAGGATGTATCGGAGTTTACGGTTGAAAAATGCCTGCAATTTCTTGACGATATTCGAAGTCAGCCGCCAAGTTTTTGAGCCGTACAGGAGAACAGATTTTATATTCGAGTTGAAAATTCTGAGTTTCGTTCGCAAAAAGGTAATTTTCGACTTCCAGACAGGCCTTGGTATGTAGAAAACCACTTGTGCTTTTCTGCACCCTAGCCACATCTTCCTCTGAGCCTCCAGTGATGGTAACGATACTACCAAGGTATGTGAAGGTTTCTACTCGTTCTAGTGGTTGATCCTTACACAAGATTATTTTTGTGTAGCTTGAGGTGCCTTTTCTCATTTCTTTGGTTTTGTTGTCGTCTACTTTAAGTCCCACTTTTGCAACTTCATTTTGTAGCGCCTCGAACTTCTGGCTGACATTTGCGCTCTTCTGACTAAATAACACAATGTCATCATCAAACTCTAGATCTTCGTCAGCATGGTGAACTGAATTCCAGTTTTGTTCTCACCACAGTTTTAAGAAGTTTTTGGGGATCGGGCTTTTCTTTCCTTCTCCTGTTACCTCGCTCTCCGCAACCCGATCCCGAAAACATTCTTAAAATTCCCATAAATCCTTAACTAACTCGCCAAGCTCTGAATATAAACACACCACAAAGCAATGCTCGTTTATTGTGACCTTTATTTAACAGCATATGTACTACGGGAGAAGGATACGGGAACGAATTCAGTGCGAGTTCAATAAATACTGACAAACCGCAAGAGAGCTCAATTGATATACAAATGTCAACTGAACGGACTCACACGCTTCGTCCGGTAAGCCTGTACTCTGTCTATTACGAGAAGGATTGCCCTTTTAATCGCAGTACCTATAAAATACTTACCGCGCCATAACATCCCATGATATCTAAACACTCCCTTTGTGTGGGAAGATTTGTCCCTCCACCAATAGTACCAATAAGCAGCGACGGTAATACCAAACTTACGTAAACTCCTCGATTGCTTTCCAACTCTGCGTATATTGTTCAAATAAACACGGGTAAATTAGGGTTTAAGAATATCTTATTAATACCTACCAAATCAGTAGTAGCACTTTTTGGGCGTGCAATCTTTTAATTCCAAAACAAATATATTGGGGCCAAGCGTTCCACTACTAATTATCTCCCCTTTGGGGAACATACATCAAAATACTTTAGTACCGCAATGTTTAGGCGTGCATGTGTATTGTTTTGTGCCATGTTGTGTTGTGTTGTGTTGTGTTGTGTTGTGTTGTGTTGTGTTGTGTTGTGTCGTGTTGTGTCGTGTTGTGTTGTGTTTTGTTGTGTTTTGTTGTGTTTTGTTGTGTTGTGTTGTGTTGTGTTGCGTTTTGTTTTGTTGTGTTGTGTTGTGTTGTGTTGTTTTGGGTCGTGTCGTGTCGCGTCCGTTGTGTTATGTTGTGCTATATTGTTGTATCACGCACAATGTTGTGAAAAAAACCTTCTTTTCTGTCCTCTTGATCCATGCTCTTGTTTTGCCTCTTTTTCATCTTTCGCGATTAACTGCCGTTACAACAATTTTTATTTTCTCCACAACTGAGAAATCGATAGTTGAACCGCCATGTTTTGTTTTGAAAATAATTTAAACGATCTCGTTCCCAGACCATAGCGATCACACGAAACCAAAACGTGGGCCTGGTAACGATTCAACATGGATAGTGTTTAGATTTTGTTTGATACTTGTGCCGTTTAAAGCTTTGAATTGGCCTTTACAAATGTAACTGAACAATATTATAACTTATCCCTATCTAAATCTGGAGCTACCATTTGGAATAGCTTACCAACTCTCCAAAATGAATAAAAACTAATGACCTTACTCAGATCTATTAAATTTAACAAATTTATATTTATATGTATATTCTCCTATCACCCCCCCCCCTCCCCTCCCCTTCTCCTTCTTTTTCGCAATTTGTTATTGCTGTAATTGTTTTTTCTAGTTTTTATAAGAGACCTGTCTAGATTAGCTAAGCTATTTGCGGGACCCGGTAATAAGTGTAAAGTATCATAAAGAAGATAAACCGTTGTTGTTTTTTTCTTTGTAATTACCTGCACAGTCAGTTGTTGTGCTATCCTGTACCCCATTACAGTTGGCAGGTTTTCGTCTTAAGGCTTTAATGGAAAATATATTGTCACTTACCTCCATTAGCTTGTAAAACTGTGTCCATGCGGTCGAATGGGTAAACATGAAGGAATGCTATAGAGCATTCTTCTAAACAAGCAATGTCTTGTCCTGTGGCTGCGAAAATGCCAGCAATAGTGTTGGCTACGTTGATGTTAAACCCGTGAACTCCAAACCGCTGTGAGCCTTGTACAATGTGTGAGTAGCAACACATAAAGGTGTCCACGTCTACCTTGGGTGGAAAAAAAAAGATTGAAATCTCTTTGCGTCAAGAACAAAATTCGTTGGAGAAAAGAAAGAAGTTTAAGTCTTTTTGCGTCAAACACAAAACATGTTTTTTGGGGGAAATTCTTCAAACTAAGTTACGTATACCTTTTGTTTGGAGGTTTTCGTAACACGTAATATTTTTTGTATCGATCAAATTGTTCGGAGGAAACAGTAGCATTAGTGGTAGTAGAAGTATTAAAGTATTAAGTGTGGGTAATATACGGAATTGACCGCGATTTGCGTACCTTCAGCACGTCCATTAAAACAGTCTCCGGTATGTAAACTTCAGCCTGAACCTCTGTGCCACGACCTAGAATATAGTTACTCGCCGAGATTTTCTTGTCTCCGCTTCCATTGCTTTCAATAAACATGTTTTGAATATTAACCTCGCGGAGCTCCTTCGAAACTGTTTCCCTCACCCATTCTATTGCCCGCCACGTGGCTGACGTTGAGCCGTTCTGACCAGCGGCGTCTCCAGTTTCATAGGCGAATGTAACGTGAAGGCTTCTTCCTATAACGATGGAAATAACAGCGCTCTAACAATAACGATGACGGTTTTCCGTTAAGATAACGATAACAGTAACGATGACGGTAACGATAATATTTTTTCATTAAGATAACGGTAACGCTGACGGTAACGTTAACGGTTTTCCGTCAAGGTAACGATGACGGTAACGAGAACGGTTTTCCATTAAGATAACGTAACGGTAACGATGACGGTAACGATAATGGTTTTCCGTTAAGGTTACGATAACGGTAACGAGAACGGTTTTCCGTTAAGATAACAAAATGATAACGATGACGATAACGATAATGGTAACGATAACGGTTGTCCGTTAAAGTAACGATAACAGTAACGATGGCGGTAACGTAACGATAACGATGACGATAACGATTTTCCGTTTAAGAGGCGATGTCCCGTTATGGGAGCCTTTAAGTTATAGTCTACTTTAAATGTATTTGATCACTGAAACAAACAAGCGTGGGTCAGTTCATATGGAGTATATATTAACATCCGCGAGAAAGATTTGCAGTTAGTTTTAAATGCTAATGCACTTTTGAAATTTTTTCAACGATTTTCTACAATTCGTAGATAGAACCGAAAGGTGTCTTAGTCTTAGTTGAGGGTGTGAGTTTTACAATCAGTTTTTCAAGTCATGTACCGATTTAATTTGCCTTTGAAATCATGGCGCGTGAACTCGATTGTTTGTTCATAACTTTTTTCGTCAGCCCATCGTGCAATCAATGATCGTAATCTTTCACTACATTATTTATTATAATTCAAGAAGTGGCCTGTATGTTTTTTGTTTTCTTCTCTCATTTTAAACGTTTAGAAAAAAAAAAGAAATATTGACATAAATGATAGCGAGAGGTGAAATGTTGTTGTTCAGGCCAATAATAACAAATATAACTTCAGGATGGATAAGATGCAGTCCGATTTACCACTCTACGACATAAACTTGATTTTGGGAACCAAGTTATCTCTAACTAGAACCTAGTCTTCCGAGTCAGGAGATTGCTCCTTTAAAGTAACGATTTATATATATAGCATCGATAACGGTAAAACTATGCCAAAAACACTTATACTAATGCAATCATAGTGTATGATTGAAAAATTTCATGTAAGTTGATATGTCATAGGCTAAAATGTTCATATTTCCGTAAAAGGCTTAAAACTCTTCAGGGCGACCGACTTGGTTTTCATTTATTAAATTTTGGTGATTTTAAATCTTTTAATGATTTTTAAATTTTTAAACTTTTTATAATCAGTTTACATCAAGTTTTTTAAAGTTTATGTTGGACACTTTTTAGTTTTAGACAAAAATACAGTATACAACCATGTAACTTGTTTGAAATTTTATGAACTAACAAATAACTAAAGTAAACGAATTTCAATCACATAATAAAAGTAAAGAGTAGCAATACGTATTAAGATGGCAGACAGTCTAGACAGATAGGACTGCCCAGTGGCAGACCCAGGGTTTCCAAGGATGAGGGGGGCACAGATGTACATATACATGGGCCTTAAAAAAGAAAAAGAAATAGTTTGGGTCATTACCTTTAGAAAAAAATCCCAAAGGGGACGTTTATCTATTTTAACTCCGCTCCACTTTTAACAGCCAAAACACTGACTATTGTTCTTTGTATTAGCAAAGAACCGGACGTGCCTTCAAACTCACCCATCTGAGTAAATGACAGCTCTGTCAGTTTCACGTGTTTGCTTGTCTCTTTCACGCGCTTTAGTAGCTGATCAACATTTGAGTTCAGCCAGGCCGATAAAATCGTAGCTTGGTCAATGTTGTCAGTAACAAACACAGGAACTCGAGACATCCGTTGCTTAATTGCTCTCGATCGCACTCCACCCGACCTAAAAGGGGGAGGTATGCGTGTTCAGTTGAGAATGGCAACGTACATCAGTTGACAGCGAAAGCTGACGAAAAACACCTTTCTGGTTTGCCCTTTTCGACCATTGTTAGGAATTAGCAGTCACAAAATTGCCTTTGTTTAAGTTAATTAGGTGCTCATCTTGTTTATTAGTAGTCACAAAGACTTGTGTAAGTGTGACAAACTAATATTTGTTAATTGGGTGCTATGCGTATTGTCACACTAGTTTATAATTGCATCGTTTAGAAAAGCAATATAGAAGATAAATAGAACCGAACCGAACGTAAAAACTCGAAGTCTGTTAAGTATTCAACAACCATGTCAAGTTTGTTTGCCCTCTCTTTTGTCCTAGTTACGCTTTTTGCACAGGAAAAGGTTAAAGTTTCTTTTTTAAAGACACTCGAAGAGGGCGGGACTGCCGAAAACTTGTGAAGAGGACAGGAAGACAAGAAACTGCAGAAAGTACAACGGCTAGCTAGAACATGATAAAACCTGCCACAACGGCCCAGATAAAGACTCTATCAAATCAGTTTTTGTTCGGAAGAAATACAAGAACAAATTGTTATCTGGTCTACACCCTGTTCGGCATAATATGGATGCAGCTCTGTCCATTAACCTTTTCAGCCCGAGCCAGTTTATCGACATCTTACTTCTCCTTTCGTAACTCATACAATATAAGTTATTTTGTAATGAGAAAATGGAAATTGGTCAAACATAGCAAATTGCCGAGGATGGAAAAGCGAAATGCCCCTAAACTGGTAACAGGAAAAGAATGGGTTCTGGTGTTGAAGATTTTAGCCCCTCCCCCCTTCCCCCAACCTTCCCTTAGCAAAACGCCATTTGACGTATTTAGGGCTGAAGGGTTAAACCGTGGGGTCAAAGGTTTACTTATGAAGGTGGATATTTTTGACAACTTAAAACATCCGAGGAAAGAAAAAAATTGAACAGGTACAGGAAGCTGTTTTGTCCTACACATTAATTGACTGAAAAATGATGCAATCAAAGTACTAACCTGTTTAAAGCTGATGTACCACGTTGCATGGAAGCCACTAAAGTGCCCTCGGTTGTAGCTACTGGAGCAACAATACTTCCGGTCACGTGATCACCTCTTATCAACAAAGGGCCTGCTAGACCCACTGGTATTTTCGCAAAACCAATCACGTTTTCCACATTGTTTTGAAGAGTCTCAGTAAAAAATTGTCCTAAAAACAGGGCAGAAAAAACGATAGACGGTGAAAAATGGTGGATCATTTTTTGAAAAAACGGTGCGTTGTGATTGACATTCGAACAAAGCAACTGATAGAAATGCTTCTCCCACGGACTTCTCCCTCCCCTCCCCTCCTCCCTGCCTTCACTAATTAGTAATGGTTATGTACCTTGCGATTTATTGGTTGAGTCAGGCCACTGACCTAGGTAACCAAGTGATGCACCTGTTACTTGCTCGGTCCATTCTCTTCGCTTGTCGCAAGACTCTCGGTCATACTGCCCGCGGAAGGGAATGGTCCTAGCGTTGGTGATGAGTGTTTTCTGTAAAACAGACAAATGCAAACTACTGCGTTTAATTTATAGCTGTTGTAATCTGAACAAAAATATTGTCTTTTTTGTGAAGGTTAATTTTTTAAACAAGTTTTGCTATACACTTAAGATTCTAGGCAAGTGCTCCACATCTCCGTTTTCTTCACTCCTATATATTCCTTTCTTGTATCAGACTTCTAACATATTCTCTTTTTCGCCACCCACTCCCCCCCCCCCACATCCCCCCACCAAATGCCCCATATTTTCATTATACGCCACAACCCATGCAAGCCTATTCAAACTTTTCGCACTGGGCCTATGTTTTCTAAGCAAGTTGGTCAAACAAGATTCCGCTTAGTTGCTTTTATCCTGTGCCTGGTTGCATGGGCGGCGGAAGCAAAACATTATTGGGGGGGGAGGGGAAGGGGAGCACGGTGGAAATTGTAAAAGTTCGTAATGAAATCAGAAATTCCTATTCAAAAGTTGCTGTTGTTAGCTAGAAAATTATTAGGGGGGAGGGGGGGGACCGGGCTCCCCCACTGAAACAAATTATTGGAGGGTCAGTGCCCCCCACCCACCCCCCCCGGTTACGCCGCCAATTGGTTGTTCTACGATCATTAATCGATGCTCGTTTTTCTTACGATCCGTCAACTGTTTTGGCCTTAAAATCTGTAGTTAACATGTTTGTATTCCTTCGAATTTTGAGCAGTGTTTTGAAAATATACAGTTGTTTGAACATCCCAGTGTTAAAATCAACCGGCTTTTGAACAACTGGGCCCTGGTTATTTTGCTAATAAGAGAATAGTTTTGCCTTAGAAAAAAAATATTTCATCAAAGTCGGCCAATTTACATTTGCGAAAGAGTTTATCAAAACTTCAGAGCATTTGTCACTCATAAAGTCTTCTTCATATAAAGACTTACACGCTTTTTTTTATAAGAGAACAGCCGAAATTTCATTGAGCTTCGATCTTTACTTACTTAACAGTACAAAATGAATGACGAATGATTCGTCACTGGAAATCGTCTCGGGAAAATGACTTGAGCAGCGAATCCACGATAAACCCGCGGGGATAAAATGATCAAATTCGTTTTTAAAGACTCAATTGCAAATCGCCAAAAAATTAAGACCGATGAGCCTCGGCAAAATTTACTGGTTCTTGTAAAAATACAAAAAATAAGTGTATATAAGTATAATTCAGTCACATAACGATTCAAACTAATATCAATAAGCTACTGCTTCACTACTTGCTTTTAATATAATAATAACTACCAAAAACAAATTTATGCCAAACTGAAAGTTGAACTCATTTTGACAAAACGAAGGCCGTGCGTTCGGATGTCGCCGGGGTCAATTAATTTTTCTCATTTGTTCCCCTTTTTTCAGAGTTTATTTTGTGGAACTTAGATTGTATTTAATCTTACCTCAACTTGAGGTCGGTTTGATGAATCGTTACAGTACAGATAAGTCGATCCAGTTTTCCAATTTATTTTTCGGAGTGCTTGGTAACTCCAGGTTGATTTTCCTTTCAGGCTTTGGAGAAAGCGCAGCATTTTCTACAGGTACGCAAACACAAGTACATAAAATATGGACGATCGATGAATAGAACCGTTATAAGGTACAACATAAACACAAAGATTATAAAAACCTAACTGCTCCGTTCTTTAATAAAAAGCGATGAAGTTCTTACCTATGCTAAATTTCCTCTGAAAAGATTAAACATTCCATGTTTGGATTATGGATTTACTTACATAGTTGGAGTCAGAAATTTATATCTTAAAAATAACTTGTCTTTGTCAATGTATTTGACACACTTTAATCACTGCGTCTTACGATAGAAAACGATATCACACAAAATTCGTGCATGTTTTCAATTGTTAGACAATGAATTTTAACAGCTCTGATGTATTTTTCTAGTAGTGAGGCAAGCAGAACGAAAACAACATGGATTAAAGTTAGTTTCTTTGCATGTTGCTACTGAGATTAATTATAAAAAAACTTGGTTCGTTTAATATGCACCAGAAAACTTAGATATTTTACCATCAATAAAGAGATTCCACAAGCAAATTTAAGATTAACTTTAAAAAGCCGATGGCTTGAAATCTTTGCCGTAGGCAATTTATAAGCGCTTCGTCGGAGCAAAATATATTTCATTCTGAACATTTTTAGTTGATTTAAATTAACTATTGTACTTACATGATGCTGACGAACTGATCAGTTTTTTAAAAAAAACGATTTAGCTAAAATTACGGGTTGCCAGTTTTAAGCGAACAATTTGTGCCTGCCTTAAATAGGTAGTTGTTTGCTCACTGGTGGACTCGCATACAGCGATTTGCTGTTATTCGTGTCAAATAGTTTGAGCAAACAATTAGAAAAAAAAATCATATTCAGGAAGACGTGGTTAGGGAATTTGCATTTAAAAATGTTATTGTTACAAACAAAGAAAAATAATGAAAGCTGGTGAAAGTAGGGGGTAAAACCAACTCAATCAAACTTTAACAAAAACATGTTATGACAAATCCCCGAAAAGAGATTTTTGATGCCACATAAAATAAAAATCTCTTTCTTGCACCGCTCCGTATTTCTCCTTTGTCAGTTGGGCGTCCCCTGTACAACCTTGGATCACGGAAATCTTCCGTTTTTTCGCCATCGAAGCTATTTATTTCTTTTGATCTTACCACAGAAGGTCCATATCAGTGTCAGGTGCTAGATAGTTTGAAAAGTTACGAGTAAATTTTAGAAGTGGTGGAAGCCAAAATTATAGCCAAAACACCTGCACCTCGCTAAAGTTTATTTATTTTTCTCGCTATCTTTAAGAAATCAATAATTGAGCTATAAATGCGACGATATGTAGACAGTTTAGCATATTACAAAAACAGTGGATAGAATAGAAGTATATTAGGGCTGGGGTCACGCCTACGGAAAAGTAAAACTTTTCCAGCCGAAATTGCCTGAAAAGTTTTTCTGAATGTGCTTATGTCGAAATTTAGTTTGGGCCAGAGCGGGTCGCATCTACAGTTGCAAACTAAAATAATCAAACACCAGTCAAGACCTTTTGTGTTCGAAGTTCTCAAGAACATGGTTCAAAAACGGTAAGTTTTGATTTTTCCCGCTGCATTTTTTATCATAATTTCACAAATACAGATCGAACACGGAGCTTTTAATTTTGTTTCAGTTTGTAACACGACAATCTATTCGGCGAGGACATCGGCGCCTATTGTTAATTTACAACATAGAAGGCGCCGACAACTACGTAAAAAAAGATGCGGGCCGTATTTTTGGACTTGCAGAGTCTTGTTTCGAAAAAGAAACTTTTAAACAACTGTGCTATCCCATAATACATACGAAGTGAGCAACAACTGGTCGAACACTTTGCCGTTCATTTTGAAAAGCGCGCGAAATTAATCATTGCTGCCACGATGACAGGTTGAGTTTATTAAGAAAACACTTTTTGAAACGCTTTTGTTTTGATAGTCGAGTATTCGGGAGTTTTGGCTGCCTCGACAGGGACTATCAAGAAAAAGTTGTACGAGAATCTGGTCGCACCGTGTAAGATTAATCTGCGGAACTGTAGACTGCGGAATCTACGGAACCTGCAAAAATCACAAATATTATTTCAGACACTAATTCCAAATACTTTTTAAATACAGCCGAACATTTTTATGTAATTTGCATTTTATAAATTCCGGTTATCGTTTTTATTATTATTATTGTTACTATTATTATTAT
>JAOBRD020251551.1:1368-24085 GCA_027575215.2 Hydrozoanthus sils
TACATAACCCAACCCTTTCTGTTCCAGCCAGTTTATCAACATCTAACTTCTCCTTACATAATTTAACCCTTTCTGTTCCAGCCAGTTTATCAACATCCAGCTTCTCCTTACATAACTCAATCCTTTCTGTTTCAGCCAGTTTATCAACATCTAACTTCTCCTTACATAACCCAACCCTTTCTGTTCCAGCCAGTTAATCGATATCTAACTTATTACTTAACTCAACCCTTTCTGTTCCTGCCAGTTTACCAACATCCACCTTCTCCTTACATAACCCAACCCTTTCTGTTCCAGCCAGTTAATCGATATCTAACTTATTACTTAACTCAACCCTTTCTGTTCCTGCCAGTTTATCAACATCTAACTTCTCCTTACATAACCCAACTCTTTCTGTTCCAGCCAGTTCATCGACATCTAACTTCTCCTTACATAATTTAACCCTTTCTGTTTCAGCCAGTTTATCAAAATCTAACTTCTCCTTACATAACCCAGCTCTTTCTGTTCCAGCCAGTTCATCGACATCTACCTTCTCCTGACATAACTCAACCCTTTCTGTTCCTGCCAGTTTATCAACATCCAGCTTCTCCCTACAATACCCAACTCTTTCTGTTCCAGCCAGTTCATCGACATCTAACTTCTCCTTACATAACTTAACCCTTTCTGTTCCAGCCAGTTTACCAGTATCTAACTTTTTCTTACATAACTCATAACAAAATCGGTCATTCTGTAATAAGAAACTGATGGAAATTGACCGTACCTAGAAAACTACCGAAGATGAGAAGCTAAATTCTCCTAAACTTATAAAGGGAAAGTATGGGTTTTAGTTGGAGAATTTAGCAACACTTGCTACATTTGGTGTACTTGGGCCTGGAAGGGTTGAAGTTTTGTTATGTGGATCTTGTTATAGAAGAATGAAAATAAAGATTCATTCTAAAGCTAATATTAGCTCTGCTTTACTCAGGTTGCAAGCCCGAGGGGTTTGCAGACCCTGCGCGATTGGAGCAATCGCTGTGTCACGTGCTCATGGATAAAGCATTGACCAACTGCCTTTTGTTATTGGACAAAGCAGAAATGGAAAAAGAGCTGAAAAGACTTTTGGAGGTCCACCCTTCTCACAGTAAAGGTGATTTACTCTTTCATCCCTACAGCATTTGACAACATCTAAATTTTTCTTACATGCAGTAACGATAGAAAATATGTTGATCAGTGCTGAGAAAATGAAATTTGATCACCCACCTAAAAATTTGGTAGGTGAATAACTAAATTCTCCCAAACTACTTATAGAAACATTATAGACTAAGTTAAGTTTATTATTTTACAAACCCACCATCGGGTATCCTTGGGGGTGAAAGGGTGAAAGGGACAAGCACTGCCAAGATACAAGGCACAGATAATTAACGTTGGCATAGTTTTGTACACAGATAAAAACAAGTAAAAAAAAAATGATTAGACTGTGGTAAATAGGTAAACAGACAACAGAAAACCAAAATTTAAAACAGAAGGATAGAAAAACATACGGCAGACAAATAACCAACTAGACAGACAAATATTTGATGTTAACAAGAAGGATAGAAATACTCTAAATTCATGGTATTGAAAATAAATTAAAATAGAGTTGAATTCTGTCCATCAACATCATTTGTTTGTCTGTCATGTTGGTTGTTTGTTTGCTGGTAGCAATTTCCAATTTAACTTTCAGACAAACAACCAACTTGACAGACAAACAAACGATGTTGACGGACAGAATTCACCTCTTTTTAAATTTATTTTCAATACCATGAATTTTGAGTAAGACAGGCAGATAGCGGAACAGATAGAAGGCCGACAGTGAACGGCTGAAAGAGTATATATTGTAAAGTATATAGATTAAGAAGTTTGACTGACTGGTAAAAGTTCACCGAATTCTTACTTCCTAGAACAAAACGAAAATTAGACTGTTTTTAGTTTCTGAATGGCGACAACCGAATGGTATTTTGTCGAATTCTTACTTCCTAGAACAAAACGAAAGTTAGACTGTTTTTACTTTCTAAACGGCGACAATCAAATGGTATTTTGTCGATTACGACTGATTTCAATGCACTTCATGTTCTTAAAACATACATACATAGGAATCAATTCTGAAACAGCGTATTGTTAACCCTTTCAGCCAAAGCCACGTCTGAATTCTCCTTACACAACACATACAAAACAAGCCATTTTGTAATGGTAAAATGGGAATTGATAAAACTAAGTAATCCTATTTATCTATTTACCGATGCATCCTTCCCTTTTTCAATGAAGATTAAAGACTTGGCCCAAGGGCTAAATGCCCCTGTCCACGGACGTTGTGGTGACAGAAGCCGGCACTGAAATACTCAACCCTTGGCAAGGCCTGGGATCGAACCCGGGGCTTCACGTTTGGCAGTCAGAGATCTTATCGACTGACCCAAAGTCAAAAATATTATTGAAGATCAAAAGCAAAATTCTCTAAAACTTATCGCAAGAGAAGTATACTCTATAGATTTAACCAACACGACATATGTTGTGTTTGCGGATGAACGGGTTGAAAGTGAAGTTCTCCCAAAGTGATATCATAAAAAGTATGAATCAGAATTGGGAGAATTTACCAACACGACATTTGTTGTGTTTGGGGCTGAAAGGGTTAAAAGTGTAATTCTTCCGAACTGACAACATGAAAAGTATGAATCCTATTGAGAATTTACTAACACAGTATTTGTCGTATTTATGGTTAGTTCGTCTTTCAGTCTAACGTCGAGTTGTTTGTTTGTTTTCGTTAGGTCTTGGACAACCTCTCACGGTTGTCTGTCCCAAACACTGCACTCATGGTATAGAAGGCTTCCACTTTAAAGGCGATGGCCGACTAGTGTCTATTGATGAGGGCGTTGGCTTGGACAGCCCCTCAGGAAGCATTTCCCCGGGCGCTTTGACGAGCAGCCAGACGAGTCTTTGCAGCGCAAGCGGAAAATCACCGACAACGACGGCAGGTGGGGGAGATTGTTCGATGGTCGACTCGGATCTTGCTTGTTTGCGCAAGGAAAACGAAGATTTAAGAGCCAAGCTAGAGGAAAGAGTAAAAGAACACGACCAAATTGAAATGAAGCTCAAAGAAAGCGAACTACTGATCGCTCACTTACAAGAAAGAAAATTGAACGAAATCGAGACATTGAACAAAAGGCTATTGGATGCACAGAGTCGGGCTGAATGCTTATGTCAAGAAAGAAATACTCTTGACGAGAAACTAAAAGGGATGGAATATAGGTTCACAGCTTTGAAAAAATCGGAGAAAAAACTGCGTGCTGAAATATGTGGTGATATGGAAAGGAAACTTGTTCGATCCGAGGACACAAACAAGGTACTGCGCAAAAAGGTGTGGAGCCTCGAGAAAGCACTGTCTGGCAGTAGTCTGTCCTCTCTTGACAGTCCGCACATGCGCGATAGAGATCAATTGGCGCAGGAACTTTCTGATGCGGCCTCGCAAAATGCAAGACTTAGTATTACTGCTGCTGATTTGCAGGAACTGTTGAGAGAAAGCGAAGAACGGTTAGCTTATATGGAAGAGAATGAATTTATCTTGCGCGAGGAGATTTTTGCTGAAGCCAACGTTAAGACAGAGGAAATGGAAACCGAAAACGCAAAACTGAATGAACGTATTATAGAAATTGAAGGCAAGCTAGCAGAATCTGGAAGGATTGTTGTAGACTCGAAGAATTTCATTGAAAAAATGACGAAAGAAAACCAAATAGTAATCGAGGGACTTAGAAATCGTGTGAAGGAACTTGAACAAGATCTCCAAACTCCAAAGTCAAAGCTTGAGTATGAAGAAAAACTTCGCAATGCCGAGAACAGCTGCAAGCATTTAAGTGCTAAAATCGTGAAGGTCGAGCAAAAGTTGAAGACGGTTTTGTCTTTAGACAGCCGTCAGAAGTCTCTTACTGACTGCG
Organism: Hydrozoanthus sils; assembly: GCA_027575215.2. Classification (NCBI taxonomy): domain Eukaryota; kingdom Metazoa; phylum Cnidaria; class Anthozoa; order Zoantharia; family Hydrozoanthidae; genus Hydrozoanthus; species Hydrozoanthus sils. Next base: position 5,310 of record JAOBRD020251551.1, read on the forward strand.
CTATTGAGGAAATGCAAATGCTAAGGGACAAGGTTGAGAAAACCGAGAAAGAAAAACTACAGCTTGAAGCTCAGATTGGTGCTGTTGAAAAGCAACTAAAAGGGACCGAGAAAATATTTGCGTCGATGAGAGATTACGAGGTTGGGTTAGAAGCAGATATATCTGATTTGAAAACAACGAACGAGAAGCTTCGAGAAAACAAAGAAAAGCAGAAAAACTACGTTGAAGAAGAACAAAACGCTAAAGATAACGAAAGCAAGTTGAACAATATGAGAATGAAGAATATTGCCATGGCAGAGGAGATGAGAAACTTCAGAGAACACAGTTATTCCATGGAGAGTCAACTATTCATGAAAGATCAAGAGATCTTGTGTCTCAAGAACGAAATCGTTGACCTAATGAGTGAAGTCAGCAAGCTTGATCTTGAGTTTAACGAACTTGTCAGTGAAAAAACAGAACTTGAAAAAAGAATGGTTGAGAATGTCAACAGTCAGGTTCATCTTGAATGGGAGATGAATGCTGTAAAATCCGAGAATAATAGGATTTTAACTCGGCTGAATTCCCTTTTGAGAGAAAACGCGGCCTTACGAGAACTTTTGCAAAATGCTGGAATCGCCATCGAAAAATCTGTTGCGAGAGCCCTCGAAGAGAGAAGTACTTTTAAACAGAAGATGATTTCGTCTGAAGATCGTGAGAAATCTCTTGAACGCATAGCATCCAAACACGAAGAAGATAATGTAAAGTTACAATTGCAAATGGAGATTAAAGAAATCACCATCTCCCAGCTGCAGGCTAAAATGAACGACTTAGTTACCGAGAAGCACAAACTTGACTCGTTCATTGCAAATATGTCGAAAAGGAATAGGGAGGTAATCAAAGAAAACAAAAGCTTAGTTGAAGATATTAAATTATTTGAAGCTAAGCTGAACTCTGTTCAAAACGAACTATCCAAGTGTTCAAAAGAAAAGGAAAAACTCCTTAGCGAGGTCTCATTGCGCTTTGCCGAAAACGAATCCATAAAAGCGTTCGCATCTTTGTGCGCCGAAGAAACCGAAATCCTGAAAAGCCAGCTAACCATCCAACAAGTAGCGGGTGAGGAAATGGAGAAGAAGATTGATGAACTACAACAAAACGCGACGGCGATGCAGAAACAAGTGGAAGAACTTACCACTGAAAAGACAACTCTGGAACAAGAAAAAGCGTTCTTACAACAGCGAGTTCAAAATGCGAGCCAGGTTATTGATCGCGTTAAGGAAGAACTGCTCGGACTAATGAAGACTGTACTTAGTTTACAGCGTGAAATGATTCGTTTAGTGGACAAAATTATGTCTTCGCTTGAAATCAACGAGGTGCTTCCAGAGCTGCCCCCGAAGGTTCCCGGATTGCTATCAAGACCTCGGCCCAGACTCTTCTCGGATGATTCCGGTTATCTTTCTTCTAACACTCACGATAATGTTTCTGATTTCGCCAGCAGCACCTCCAGTGAAGCTCTCTCAGCGGAAAGTCTAACGTCGACTAATCTACAACCGGATGAAGACTCCTTGATCAATCCATCGGACATAAGCATAATTCGGGAGAACAAAACTGAAATGTTTCGTATGCACGAGGAATTACGTGCCAAGCTGTTAGCTATTCGGGACGCTGTCGCTAGACTAAGTCCAAAATCTATAGACAGTCTGCCAGATCTGAGTGGACACGAATATTCTAGTGACTCGGAGATGTTTAATAAGCTAGTGAATAGCAGTGACCGTCTGAAGAGCAAAATACTACCCTTTTCTAGCAGAGCAGAAAGAATAAAACTAAATGGTATTTTTTCGCTCTTCAAAGAAAACGAACCGAACAAAGAAGGTCTTGTGTGTAAAGAAGACCACGATATTTTCAATGTTTATGTAAAACTTGAGAAGACGCTTTCAAACTTATCTAACGAACTTTGTAAAAAAGAATCAGAGATAACGAAATTGCTTCAGGAGAAAGAGCGCCTTCAGAGTGAAATGATGCGCTGTGGTCGCTGTGGGTTTGCAAAGGAGAAAGTCAGGGCAGAAGAAACAAAGGATCAACTTAGCGATGAGCTGATGGCCTGTATGGACGAGACGGCTCACCTGGAGACGGAGCTGCTCACTCTGGTGCAGTACAAAACTAGGTTAGAGAAAGATCTGGAATTGGTTAAGAACGAGATTGGAGGAATGGAAGGAGAGCTTGGTATCAGCCCAAGAAGGTAAACTTGATGAAAAGTTTTGTTTTTGGTGAGTTAGGGCTAGCCTTAAGCACGAATGTTTGTGTTTTGAAAGAAAGATAAAGGAAAGATCAAACAAGTGGACTTGACACTTTTTGATGATAGTTGTGGTGGTAGTGATATTAAAAGTGATGATGATGTAGGTAATGACAGAGATATTGATGACGGTGGTGTTCTTATTAGAGAGCTTAAGCACGAGATGTCCGTGTTGCCACGGAGCGAAACCGGAAATCAATATCGGTAGTTGACGCGTACGTGCACACGTCATGCGGTTGTAGTGATCGTCACGGAGTCCGCCAAGCCGCTTTTCACCTCCTCCACGTCCGTGGCAACTCGAACGTCTCGTGCTTAAGGTTTCTATTGTTGATGGTGAGGACGATGGTAGCGTTGTTGTTTATGATTGTGATGATAGTTTTGTTGATAATAGTAAGGATGGTTGTTCTGTTGTTTTTGATGACTGTGATGATAATTTTGGTGATAATATAGTGTGATAGGTGGCGGTAGCTAGTGGTGGTGTTGTTGTTGATGACGAGGACGGTAGTGGTGTTGCTGTTGTTGAAGATTGTGATGATAATTTTTTTGATAATAGTGACGGTGGTGGTGCTCAGTGATGATGAAGACGGAGGTTTTATTGTTGTTAATGATTGTTGTGATGGTTTTATTGATAATAGTGAGGATGATGCTGGTGTTGTTGTTGAAGGTGGTGATTATAGTTTTGTTGGTAATAGTGATGGTGGTGCTGCTGCTGTTAAGTTGATGTTATTGTTGTGATTATGGATATAAAACTGTGCCATTTTGTTTTGTGACGTAACTTGGTTGCAGTGCCGGTCTCCACTCTTGATGAATACAATAGCAATGAACGAAACGAGGTCTGGCACTGCAACCACGTTACGTCACAATTCAAAATGGCGGCGTGCGGGAAATTCAAACTGTAAAACTGATGAAATCAAATTGCTTGGCGTTAGTTATATGCACAAAAATATCAAACTTGTGCTGCTAATATGGAAACAGACTCAACAAAAGTTTCATTTCAGACCAATAATGTTATACAATGGAGGACTCCTTTAAGAGATTGTCCCTTTCTCTGTTCCAGGAAGGAAACTTTTTTTCTCTTTTACCGTTACCTTATCACCTTGCATACAAGCATTGCTTCCCACCGTGACTTTGTTAAACATTTTTCGTCAGGGGTTATTTTTTGATAGTACAACATTGTTTAGAAAAAGCAATTGATCATGCCCATTTCATCTCCATTAAGCGTTTAATGAGAGAATCGATCCAAAATATAAACAGTGGGTCTTAATTATTGGCGTTTATACGTTTTTAGTTTAACTCGGTTTTCTGCATACCGCAGTGTCAAATATTGAACGAAAGAAAATCATTTTATTGCAATATGTACAATTATTACCAGCCTTGTTTATTAATTTATAAACGTTTATAAGCGAAACAAGTTGTAGTTTTAAAACTGCATGTAAAGCTTGATTGATACAACCAGACAAAAGAACTGTATCCTTTTTTTTGTTTAGGAAAAATATAGAACATTTTAAACAAGCGCCGCCATCGAATAAACGCCACACCCAAATTTTCATAAACGCCGCGGCGTTTGATCGAGGAAATAAAGTAATTTCGTTTCTTTTTTCCCTTTGTGAACAGTGACGAGTTTCCGAGCCAGCGTCCCTCGGAGGAGATGAGGGAGGATGGGCCACAATCTAAGACCAAAGAAAAACACGTAACCTTTGGCTCAGTTGAACATAACGTATTCACCCTTCCGTCCGGTAAAGACTCCTTTTCTTCAGATTTAAGCGGAAGCAACACAGATCTGGTTGCGCTGTTGGCATCGATTCCACTTGAGAAACCAATCGACCCAAGAATTCTTAAAGAACAACAGGAGATGGAAGAGTTAGCTCATCGCTTATCTAATTACGATAACTTTCCACTTCAGGACAAGGTAGAATTTGTGATTCAGAAAAAGAAAGAGGAGGAGGAAGCAGCCCGGCCCCCCTCACCACCCCCCAGGCGCACAGTTGACACTAAAAACACCAATGACTCTGAACCAATGACGTGTAAAATGTGTGCCTTCTCCGGTCTGTTTCGGACCATGCGCAGAAGGAACAGTATGACGTATAATGACGACGTGTATATGAAAAACACGTGACGATTGGACGGACAGAACGTCGTTTTGACTGATATTTCCAGAACAGGTTAACATGAATTAAGAAGAGGTATTTTAAACAGTTTTCGATATATATATTTCTTATATATTACCAAGTGTACGAGTGCAAAAAGAACAAGTTTATAGCTTTTCGTATAGACCTACTTCTGTACGTTTAATGTGTTTTTTAAATTTCATCTTGGACATTTTGTGAGGAAAACTTAAATTTGATAAGAGACACTTTATGTCGGAGTAAAAGGGAGTGTTAAAAGTCACCGGTGGGAAAAAAACGATTGCCTGAAGTTGTGGACAAGGCTATCACTTTCGAATGAATGACACAAAAGTTGGGAAAGAGGGGCGAGATTTGAGCAAATCTTAGTATTTGTATACAGCGAACAATGACAGATAGCGAAAAGGAGAAGGGTTTCTGTCCCAAATCTTGCGGAAATGGAGGAAATTGACTGCGTTCAACGAACGGGCGATGTCACAAAAAATAATCCACTTGCCTCGGCCAGGCAGGATGTCATTTTTGCATGTAAACGCCAGCTTATTATCGTCCCAGCAAACCAAGAAAAGGGACAAATCGCTCCATGTAGAGGCCCTACTGGGGATCAATAGGTTTATATGGACTCTGACCTTATAAATTGAATACATGAGATATTCGGCTGAGAAGCGATCAAACAATCAAAGCATCACTGGGACAACAGAAGGTCTTTAAACGTCTCTCTCGTAATAAGAGTAGTCCGTTAAGACCTTTCAGTGGGTGGATTTGACGTTATTGCGATCAATTTTTAGATTTATGTGCACGTACTTAAATTGGCTCAGATCTAAGAATAAATCTTGAATAAAATTGGTTCTTGGAATAGATAAGGATTGTTAACGTTGGGCAAATTGTAATTGACACCATTTCAGTCCCAGTTGTCGTATTAAATTCTCCCAACTAGAATCCATACTTTTCATGGAACAAGTTTAGGAGAATTTCACTTTTCATCTTGAGGAGTTTGCTGTGTTTGATCAATTCTCTTTTTCTCACTGCCAAGTGTCTTATTTTGTATGTGTTCTGTTAGAAGAAGTTAGATGTTGATAAACTGGCTGGGGCTGAAAGGGTTGAGTTATGTAAGGAGAAGTTAGATGTTGATAACTGACTGGGACTAAAAAAGTAAAGCTTTAGCTTGTTGTGATTTCAGTTCTTATTGCCGGTTTTCACCTGACGTCATAGCGGCCATGTTGGCATCCTTGAACAAAAGAATTTTAATTTTTTTCTTTTGTGTAGGTCACCAACATGGCCGCTTCTTCTTTTCTCTTTTGCGTCTCAAGGGAATGCGTGAAAACCAAGAATATGTGCAACAGCATTTCTGATATGGTTTTCGTCTTTGTTTGGATAACGAACGTAGTGGAATTTGCGTTTTGTAGTGTGACCCGTTTATATTTTAGTTGCGTATTCCTCAACTAATTTTAGAACGTGAGTAGAAACTGTTTCAAAGCAGCGAAAAAACATAACCGGATGGACCATTAGTCTAGAATTTCTTCGGTTCTTCGTTACCAAAATAAAACAAGTATTCACACCTTCATAGAGGTCAAACTCTAACATGCTGTGGTTAACCAAAGGTAATCGTAAGAGAAACAGAGAAAAAATAAACTACCCCGAACGGGAAAACAATTTGTTTTTTTTTTGTTTCTCGGTTTCTCTTACGCTTGTCTTTGGTTAATCACAGCGTGTCAGAAAAGTATTACAACTTAAAATAATATAAAACGAATGGGATTGCCTTCTATCTTAATATGTTTTTATGTATATACTTATATACGTACATATGTAATATTGTTAATTATTATTATTATTACTTGCAATGTATTGAAACTAAGTTTATGATATTTATGTCAGTATAGTGTACAGTACTTAAGAGCTCATACCGACGATGTACTAATAAAATATATATTTTTGTAAGTTCATTTTGACAAGAAATTTGTTCGAAGAATTATCAATGCCGAAAATGAGTAAAAAGATATGCTACTGGTACTTATATGAGGTTAAACCTTTCGCAAGATGTTATTAAATATTTTACGTTTCTGTGTGTGTTTAGTACTAATTGGTTTACAAAACTGTCAGTCAGGCCATTTCATGATTCCTCTAGCCTGCTTGCGACAAACTGGCAAGAAAGTCAGTACCAGCTACTACTACTATACTAAACAGATGTACCACATACGGTATATGTGTTATTAAAATCAGTAAAGATATTTTAAGAACATGTTTAAGAACATTTGAGGCTGATAATCCTAAAATATCTAAGAACGTTCAGCCTCAGTCGAAAAATTCGGCGTTCTTACAAAAAAAAGTGTAATCCGCGATGGGCTTTTTTCCAATGCACTGAAATATCTGACTTATCTATTAAATGAATAGACAGTTAATAGACTGCATAAACTACTGCATGCTTAATTAGTCAAATGCTAAAATATTTATAACGAGAAACTAACGACTAGTGAAAACTAATGTGTTTCACATTGAAGAAATATAAAATGGTTTCCGTGTTTACATAAGCTGATGTAAACACGCGGGAGGGTTGGGGAACACGAGATAAGCGTAGAAGACCATGACGCGAGAGGAGAATAGAGTGATTTCCAATTTACCAACTTCCCAAGCGAACTGTGATGGGGGTCAAACAAAAATTACCCGCGGACGCAGGCAGCAACTGAACAGCGAGACTATTTCGTTCTCCCGTCATCCCCCCTCCCCTTCATGCACATGTTCCCGACTGCGATATTATTCTCGCGTGCATATGTCTTGATTGAAAAGCTGTAAGTTTAATACAAAGGGAAAGCGTCTAGCTTATTTTAAACCGTCAAAACACAATGGTCAAAACTTTGCCTCTTGAACATAATGTATGGAGTTAAATATGAGGGTCTGAATGGGGTTAACTGACAACTGATAAATGGCCAAAAATATTACTGACAACTGACAATTAGCCGAAAAAAGAACTGACAACTGACATTTTCGTTGGCAACTGACAATTGGCTTTACAGATTAACAGATCTCGCTAGCAAACATTTTTAACTTGTTTATTTTGGAAAAAAATAGGATCTTGTTTCTTACTTTAATATAAAGGTTTGTTATGCAGCCTATAAAGTGCTGTCACCTTGCTCAAACAAATAGACATATTGGCTAAAGATATTTTAAAAGTCCATTCTCGTACCCCGTGCAAGATGTACATCAGTACAGTTCGTTGGCGATGACAGCTGGCATAATTAGAGTTGTAGTTGGATTTTACCGTGTTGATTCGGACACAGCGTTTGAAAGACACCGTAGTCGACTGCCAATATCTGATGACCAAAAGATCAGTGTAGCATCTTTAAAAAGGCATGCAATAGCTTTTCTAGACATTAAAGAGTTATCGGAGAAGTATGGCCTGGGCTCCTTTGGTTTGAGTGGTAATGTACAGCTACAGGCATTGATGCACCATTGTCTAGAGCAGTATTTTTCATGGCTCCTTTGCCCGCCGAAATGGTCACACCTGAGACAGAAAGACAGTGAAGGAGTGGCTGGAGAACTACCGGCCAGTGCGACAGAAAACTGTGCGCAGCGAAACTTCGAAGGACAAAGCAAGTGCCCTTCCTCCGGCAGTATATCAGATGGCACCCCAAGCAGCCATACCAGGCCAGTACCTGGATTTCGATGGAGAGGCAGACGAAGCTGACGACCACTATCCCAACGTGAGAGACACAGGGAATGGAGCTCAAGTGAACAATGGTGCGAATACAGCTACGAACGTTACTGCTCACGGTGTTGCTGACATTACATTTGTCAATGACTCGGAAATTGGAAGTGTGTAGATAGACGAATAGGAATCAGATTCAGACAACAAGGAAGATGAATACATTGGGTCTGATGACAAGTCTGAAGTTTGTCAAGAGGTCTTTCATCCAGTCAGCGTGACAAGATCAGAGCGACGCGTTCGAGCTTTTGTACGTTTTGTGTAAGGCATGTTTCAAAAACTCGTATTTCTAGGATCCTAAGCGGCTAAAAACGCTATAAACCATATATCTGTTTATAATCAATAACAATTTTACTGACAACCGAGAATTTTGCTGACAACTGACAAATGGTCAAAAAAAATAATGACAACTGACAAATGGCCAAAAATTTTACAGACAACTGACATTTTGATCCCCCCATTCAGACCCTCGTATATATGGGTCTGCCATCTTATTAGCTATTTCTAAATGGTTTTTTTACAATTGAGTCAACTATTGCCCCCTTTTTTGGTTTCTTGACAAAATTCACATATTTGAGGATAACCTTTTTTTTTTGTTTTTCTGCGAAAGTTCTTTTCCTGTCAGCGCAAAGCCACCTGCTCGCTCGGGTGGTAATTTAATCCGCGGGAGGCGGCGCCAATACTTACACCAAATGAAATAATATGATCACATGCCATAACAATCGTTTAGTCAGCTTCTCTCTTTGCGACTTCGAAAAGCGCCACTGGCAAAACTCATCACAAAAACAAACTGTAAGTCTGGATGGACAGTCAGAACGGCAACCATTGCAGTGCGCGTGTGGAGAAGGAATTTGTGGTGGCAATGAGTTTAGCATCGTGTCTTTTTTCACTAGTCACAGTTCTCGGCAACTTCTTCATTCTGTTCTCTTTATATCGATTACCCCAACTAAGAACAGTTACAAACTTTTATCTTGCATCTATCGCCATTTCCGATATTTTCATTGGAATATTTGTTGGTCCGTTATGGGCAGTTGAACTCAGCCACGAAGGCCTGCCTGAGGAAGTCAGAACAGTGACAATTACTTGGCAGTTCACTGCACTCCAGCTACTCCTAGTGAACACATACGGTTTGTGCGCTCTGACTTATGACAGGTTTTTGGCATTAACAAACTTTATTTACTACAATCACATCATGACCAAGAGAAAAACGATTAACATTATTTTGGCAGTATGGATTTTATCAACAATCTTGGCAGGTTTTCCATACGTTTTTATGGTAGATGCTTTTCGAATACTTCTTGGAGAGGCAATATGTATTTGTATTATTCCCTTGATAGCGTTATATACCTTTACAAAATATTTCGTCTCCAGAGCTGAAAAGAAAAATCTTCACATTTTACCGATTGATGTTAAAGACATTTCAGCCATTCAGGGGCAAGCGGAAGAAGAATTGAAAAAAGTTTATTTCGTTGGGATGGTCGTGTTGGTGTTTCTGCTCATGTGGGCGCCATTCTTTACATTTTGCGGTGTTGATACACTCTTCGACTCTATCAAGCCCTGTTACGCTGTAGAAACTCGCTTTAAATTTAAAGCTCTGACATTTCTCCTAGCCCTGGGAAAGTCTTCTGTTAACCCATTTATTTATACTCGGAAAATGGGTATGAAGTTAGGGCCCCTATAAAAAAAGTACTGTCAGCCTAAAAAAATCCGCTCTTCATGCAGGGAGCGAGAAACTTATAAAGACGTATACTTACAGTCCGCCTTAATACAATTTTAAAATTATAAAGCAGAAAATAGAACAGAGCTGATCCAGAGACTTTATATGAATAATAGATTGATTTTTAAATATAAATTGTATAAATATATTTTAAATCTTAAATTAAACAAGAACTATAATCGATATAGGCGGCTTCTTTCAACGGGATATCTGGAGCGGTGGTATGAGATCAACTTAATATCTTGACTTTTAATGTTAAAATTCTTATTACCATCCGTAATAAGAGGAACGGAAATTACTGGAGAAAGTTTACACTTTTGGCCATTTATACTTAAATGCGTTGATGGGTTTTGACATAATGGAAAAAACTTTTGCATACGGTATGTCTGTAAAACGGTCGGGTTTTACTGAGAATATTTACACGAAGCTGACTCTTTTTCAGAAAAGAAGAAACCACACTGGTTTAGTTTTGTGAAATGAAAAAAAAATGTGGGTGTTCATCTGCCGTTTCATTAGAGTGCGCGAAACAGTGAGGCTGCAAGTTATATAGAGGTACTATATATATCTTACAAAACAAAAATGTGGTCTTGCATTTAAAAAAACATATTATTTTTACTTTAATAGAGCATAAAGATGTTCACTACTTCATTCTTGTTAAACGAAGCATTTCATTCGCGAAATTTGCAGAAATATCAAAGCTTTTGTGACTCTCAAGTAAAGTTTTCTCTAGAGCCGCGTTGAACAGAAAATTAATTATTATCCTTAAAAAGCTAAATGTGTTTTATTAATCAGATAATTTATTTCAAAGCAAGTAAAACATATCAAAGCCTTGTATAGCTACATAAAACTACTTTTTGATAAGACAGATGAACGGAAAAACTCGTTATCAAATCATAAGGAAAACAAACGAAAACATCGTTCTCTCTACCGCCCAGCTGGAAAGAAAAGTAGATGAATATATGCATCGCGCAGCTTGTTGTGAGACTGGCCGGCGCTCTTAAAACTGAGTCGATCTTTTAATAGGTGATACAGCACTTTGTCGACAGAAAGAACCATGAAATTATTCACGAAACAATTCTTTCTTCGCTCAAAATCGTAAAAAAAAGCTGTAAGTTCTAGGCTCTTACAAGTAAAAGCTTTAAAAATTAAATGTTTGAGTTGAGAATCTCTTCCTATTTGTTGTAAATACGTGATCCGTTAATATTTTTTGTCTTGGTCCGACGCCTGTCTGTCTGTTCTGAGCAAGTAAAAATAGCCGACGGGTGTTGATGCTTGCAGGAAGAGATAATGAAAAAACTATTTATCTCATTTCGTTTCCAATTGTGGTATTATTTCGTTTTATGTGGTCAATGCTGTTAGTGAATATCAGTGTTCACTTCCTATTTTCGTCAGAGCTCAAATAATTCAACCTTTTGTTTTTGATCTAGAATTTTTTTTCTAGCGTCTTTTTCGACTAAGTTGTGAACGCGTGTTAAAAAATCGTTAAGCCGTAGGATTTAATAATAAGTTTGATTAAGATCGAACTAAGCTTAAAATTCAGGTCAGGTGTTAAGGTCGTTGTATGAAATCGATCTTTCAAAAGCGGCATGGACCAGCAAATGTTTGATGATGTTTTCTTGTACTGCGCATGACTGTAAAGACGTTTGTCAGTTTCAAAGAAGGAAAAAATTCCCTTAATTCTGAGTACGTTCGGTGTATGCCGGGTCAGGAACTGCATAACTTGTATAAACATACGCATTTTTTGCCAAAAGAGAAAATAATTAAGGACTAAAGATGATATTTAGTTGAAAACGTTTTTGTTTATCAAACTAAAATTTCTTTGGTGCCATTTACATCATACTCCTGATCAGTTTAGTGCAGATGCATTCTGACAATAGATAAATCCTGCTGGGAACTTTTCAAGTCATTTTTGTTTTTCGCCGGAAACTTAAATTTTATTTGAAAAAACAAAACAAAAACAAAATACCCGTTCCAATTGAAAATAAATGGCTTGATAAAACTGACTCCAAGTAAAGAAAAGGGAAACGATGTGGTATAACCTATTGTTCTCCGGAATAAACCGATCGCGCAAGCGAGATTATTAAGGTTAATATTGTTACACGATGCCTATATTTTGCTCAAAATCCGGCGACTTCTAAAGCTACGGATAAGCTGAATCCTTTCTCGAGCCTACTGGCCCATTAGGCCGGCGCTTATCTTCAGCTTCTGTAGTGTTAAGCGGGTGAGAGTCTTTGATCCCCCTGGACGTATACAGGAAACTAATCTATCGCAGGTTAGCCCCAGCAGAACTGGTACTCATTTATACAGCAGAGTCGACTGGAACAAAGTCAAGTAAGTGTATTGCTCAAGGACACAACACATTGGTCTGACCGGGGCTCGAACTTGCGACCTTAGGATTACGAGTCGAGCACGCTAACCGCTCGGCCACTGTGCCGCCGTCTTGGCGGGCAATTAGAGGTACATTGAGACTGTTAAGGGAGTCATGAAAGACCGGTTTTTAGTCAATTCAAACCGCAGTGTTTATTTGCCATCAAACCAGAACTTCGCTGCTGTGATGCTGCACCGAGTCGCATGTCTTTTGTAAGTTCTTCTATGCAGAGAGCATGCAAATCGCTATTTTCAATGCAAATGACAAATTAAAATTGTCGCTTACAAGGTTAAAACTTGACATCAATTTGCCACTAAACTGAACATAAAATGTTGGTAAGTTAATCATTTTTATATTATAACTCCATAAAAAGTTCATTTTGAGTAAATAAAAAGTAAATGGCAAAGTTGTTACCACCTGTTAGAATTCTGATTAGCAAGAGAAAAATAACGAGCTTTAACGATGGCCGCTTCTAGTCACACAACATACAATTGCTTCCTAACAACGCGCGTTCGTTTCTGTCACAATGTTACGTCCACCTGGTTTGCTTAGAATCTTTTCTATTTTACAAGAACGTCTTATTTAAAGACCAAAATATTTGGGGTATTTTAACCCCAAATGTCCTTAAAATATTCTCAATATATTGTACAGACTACATTTTGTAAGTTAACAACGAGACTCGGAAAGTTTGCTGGTTCTGAAACAAAAAAGCGTGTGTTAATTTTTTATTTTTCTCAAGTGCAAACCGCGTTCCGGAAACATAAAGCTATTAAAGAACCAAATGAATGAATAATACAACGAAAAAATAAAGTTCTCGGCCATTCCTCAGCCTAAGGGATGTTCTTAGTATGCTCTTAAATTTTTGCCAATTTTCAGCCTGACAGTCTTAAAAATGTTCTTACAAAAATAATTCGAAAGTATAGTTCAGTGTTTTTGTAAAAACTGTTACTCGTGACTTCTAATCAGTTGCCATGCAGTGAAGAAAAATTTTAAAAATACAATAAAGAATGCTGAAAAACCCGGTGGACAAGATTGTACACTACCTTTTTTATAATTGAATATGAGGCAAAAAAATGCCCAAAATTCAAGAACAAACTGAGGGCAGAGGAAGCACAAAGAACTTTGTTCATCTGTGCGACATCGTCTTTAGCTTTCTGCATGTACAAGCTTGTTTTAAATTTTTTTGTCTATAATTGAAAATATTAATGTCGACACAACACAATGGTTTGGCTTGGGCTGGAAAAACAGACTCAGAGAAACAAGACACCCTCATTAAGAAAAGCGTTTTTCCGGTAATTACTTTAAACAAAGGCTGTAAATGATATGTTACCAATATTTATAAAGTTACCCCAAAACACCTGCAGTTTTTAATGTTTCGTGCGCAGCTAATAGAAATATAAAGACTAAAAAATGTCATAATCGACATTTTTAAGTATGAAAATACTTTCTATCTATTATATAGACTGACTGGCAGACATTAGGACAAACTATTATATTCAGTATTCAATAGTACCCCCATTATCGTATTTGTGCACAATTATTCCGTGCAGCTCAGTCATTAAGTCTTTATGATTCATTCTTTCCTTTTTTTGCCAAAGGAGTAGAGTTTACATGACGACCGAGATAAAACAAATGAGAGACGGCCATGGCAGGGAACCCAAAACTAGCTGAAGAATTAGTCAAAGGTTTATTAGATAATTTAATTCTTACAAACATTATTACAGACTGTTTACGTTGCTAAAATTGAAAATAGAAAACAGCCCAAACTGTGTGCAATTCCACAACTGGTTAGTCGGCTTCAATAAATCCTATACCAATTGTAGAACAATTTAGGAGGAGCAACCTGCTATGTGCATGAACACAGTAAGTGTTCGTGCTATTTTTTTTTTCTAAGAACCGATTTAAGAGTTGATGACCGAGAAAATAAAAAACTCGCCGACGAAAGTGAAAAAAACCCGGATTTCTTTGCATTTTGCCAGACGAAGCCCTTGGGTGAGCTGTTTATAAAAATCCAAGTTAAAATGTTCTCGGTTTTTTTGTTTTCGAGAAATTTAGAAAAATGTGAAATCCCCTCATTCGGTGCTCGTGGACTGGGACATTTTACTTGAAAATAGTGCGTTTTTGACGCTTGCTTGTAAGAAAATACAAAATCGCATCAACATCAATTTTTGAACATCAACAGAACTTTGTTTCTATATGAGGAAAATGCAAAAATATTGGTTGGAAAAGTAAGTTTTCATAAAAATTATTTGATCACAAAACTAGCTATTTTGTAGGGTAAGCCCGCACCTCGAAAATAGCAACACTTTGCTCGCCAAAATCGCAATCTGCTATACAGTGATATTGTCATGTTACTATCGAGCTTTGGAATTTTTTCAAACTCACAGCCACCTTCGTCATTTACATGCAAATGAATAAGGCGCCATCCAGTTGTGAACTTTAACAACTTACGTCCAATCGCTCTATATTCTAATGATTTTCGTGTTATAAAAATGTATCGACGTTCATCTAGCAGAAAGTGCTATATCGATAACACATTTTCGCGTTAAGTAAAATGCCGTCAGTTCTCGCGCGTTTTTAGTTTTTGACAGCCAGGCTAAGTCAAGGTGCTTTATACAATTTAAAAGGGCACAGTCACGGCTTTGCGCATGATCAAAACTTGAGCCGAGAATGTTGTTTGTCCAATCAAAATCGCTCAGCGAGTTCTACTCACGTTCCTCCGCAGGATGATGCGAAAAAGTGTTTCGATCAAGAACTTTGTGTCAGAAGATTTGCGGACCATAGCAAAAAAGAGATTATAATTGCTATATTAAATGAATTGAGATTTAGGGACTGTGGAAAGTTGACTTTCACTCCTCAACCAAACGAAATATTCACCTAAGAAACGAATTATTGCGCCTAAGTTTCAGTTTCAATTTCAAAGATCATTTTACCGTTAATTGTTATGGTAATTTGTTATTCGAATTTCGCAGTATTCGCAAGCAGCAGTTGGCTCTTTCTAGGTGTAAGCACGTCCTTTATAGTATATAATTATATGTATATACGTGTATATGCCTGTATATACTAGGTGTAAGCACGTCTTTATAGTATATATGTATATAAGCCTGTATATATTGGTGTATTTCCCTATACATTTGTAAATATAAAATATACAAGTATATACACCATATCCACAGCCTGGCCCACTGTTGAAATAAAATCACATTGCAGTCATTAGAATCGCTCAAGGCGATTTTTAATAAAGTTAGGGGACTTTCAATTGATAAATACTTGTAGATTTCTAAAATTATTTGGAAAAACTCGACTGCCGGCAATTTAGTAATTTGAAGACCATGGCCGGCTGCCAGCCATTTAGACACCTCCAAATAAATATGTGAAAACATGAACTTTCGACCATAATGTCACTATAAACATTTTGTTTCCAAACTGATGCTGTGTTAATAGACTTGAGCGCCTTAGGGAAGAAGTCAAAACAATGGTATTTTTAAGGAATCCAATTTTGTCGGGGGAGGTGGTGGGTGGCGGCACATACCACCTAACCCACCCCCCATCACTTTTTCAGAGATCAATTTCTCAAAACCTGATTTAGGGGTATTGGTTTTTATTGTATTATGGACTCTTCTCTCCACAAGAAAGGCGTTGGTGCAAGCACTTTGTCAATATTTATTTTATTGAACATGATATTTTCTCCTGAAATTCAGCCATTTTGGAAAAAAGGTGGTGGGTACCGGTGGCGGCAGATAATACCCCACCCCCCTAAATTGGATTCCTAGGAAGTACCATTGTTTTGACCTTTTCCCTTACTGAGGTATCATGGTTAGCTTTTCCTCAAATTAAAGAGCAACTTTGACCAACACTGTGATAAGGCCCTGTTTAGTTGGTGTGCTTCATTTCACTTTACGTTGTTATCAGAGCGCATCTCTTAATTTGTTCAAAAACCCTTCGATCGCAGTTCGAGCCCTGTAACAATTACATGATGCGCGGGACTGATTTTCGTAGTCTTGTTTCAACATATCCGAGGGAGAGGATGGGGGGTGGGGGTGGGGGGCGAGGAACTCCCTTAATTGTACATGTTGGCACAGACAGATTGTGCTCCGCAACTTTTCGGTAACTTTATCAAATTTTAAGCAACTTATTGGCAAACGAGCTTTTCCCAGTAACTTTTCCTAAAATTCGCGTACTTGTAGCACATTTGAACCATCAAGAATTTCATTGTACCAGTCCGTATATGGTATTCCCAGTATTTAATATTAACAAACCTCGCTTCTAAATATCTTAAAGCAAAGTTTTGCCTGCTCGTTGAAATTTGAAACAAAGACACAATTGTGTCACTGTGTGTGTGTGCTCGGCTCAAGCCGGAGAGACACTACGCCTGAGAACCGTGGCGTATTTAATCGCTCGTATTTGACATGCTAGGTATGAGCGATTTTATACGCCATTCGCTACGATCAGCGAAATTTGCTATCGCAATGGATGACACACTTAGCGAATTTAAGCGAATCTCGCCAATCGCAGCGATCAGCGTATAAAGTCGCCTAGTTTGTCCCGAGCTTCAGCCGGTAAGATCTGTTACTGCTAAACGTGATCCCCCAAGCTCGATTCCCGGCCTTGCCGAGGGTTGAACATTTGTGCAGCTTTCGTCAGTAACTCTAGCTTCGTACACAGGCTCTTTTATCAGATGGTAGACGAAAGAGACTAGGTACGAGGTTGCTATAACTTTGCTTTTCTCAGAGCAAGTTCCTCGGAATACGTGGGCGTAATTCGACAGCTTAATTAAGCCATCGGCTGACCCAGCCAGTAAATACTTTTCAGTGCCAGTCAGTTATGGAACGATTATCTACGCCAAAAGGTGTTAAGAACGCGTTTATTGCTTACAATTTGCCCCAAACTGTCGCCGTTTTTGGGATCATTTTCAAAACAAAGAGATAATTCATGTAGGCACGGCATTGTAAAACAAACAAGATAATTCATGCAGACTCCGCATTGACACCGCAAAAATAAGGCTATTTCTGTTCACCCTATACTACTAAAGTAATAATAATTAGTTAGTAAAGATCTTTGCTGTCTTTTGATAAACATCATATTCAACATTACGATATATGAACAGGCAAGAAATAAATCATGATAAAAACAAAAATTTTGCTAGGAAAAAGAGTCGGTGTTATACCAAGAGCCTAAGACCATCCAACTCCTATACTGGGTCTTAGCCTCCACCGCAGGCAACTTTCTGGAGATCCACTTTCTCAGATCGGGATACTCGCGGCCAAGCCGCGAGAACGAGCAGGGGCGCGACAGTTCGAATAAGCTTTCTCTCTTGCAGTCGTTTCATCTTCTCAGTTGTTTTGCACGCCATTGTGAATATACTACAAACGGAAGTTTTGCCCCGTCCCTGTAAAATAATTTTTGGTGGCCCTTCCCCCCCCCCCCCTGTGTGTAAAATTTGACATGCGCGAAATACATGCGCGTAGTTACTTCATATTGTCATTTTATGGCAGGCAACCCTCCTCTTTTTCCTCTCCTCCCCAAGCCCCCGTTCATGCCTCGCTCGCTCGGGGCCTTTATCCCCAATGCCAGAAAGCGAAAAGGCAACCTGTGTTACGGCGCAGCGTTTTCACAGCCAGGTCTATTTTTAGATCGCTTCTGCTACTTCCGGTGTTAGGAAATGGATAAGTAAAACAATGGCAGCGTTATACAGGTCTTTCCACGATGTTTCGCGTAGACTTAAAATCCTAAATCCTTGATGCGTTGGTCCGTTTTCCTTTGTTCCATTGAACTTTCTTCAAATAGCTCTTTCCCCCAAAGTACTTGTTATACTTAAATTAACTATTTGAGTATGTAACAGTGACTAATTGACTTGTTATATTGTCTGTTATGCGGCTTTTGAGTTAAAAATTTTGTTAACTGAAAATGCAGCTTACTTTTCCCACTGTTTAAAACTTTAATTTTTTGCAGCTTACGAAAACAATTCAAAATTTCGTTGAAAGACCTAGCACCGGAAGTTGCAGAACTGTTTTAAAAAATAGTGGACTGGTCTGTGAAAACGCTACTTACCCAATGAAGTTGGCAATTGGACGCTCTGGCTAATGCTCAATGCCAAGCAGCTTAGGGTGGTATTCTATAGCTAGAGCTAAGCAGGGAGCATAGATCTTTTTCATAAAAACGGTGATTTTAATATTCCGTTTGTGTGCATTCAAACTTTTGATAACACATTCCTTTGAAGTTTAACTAAACAACGAGACAAGCCAGCCTAATTTGAATGCGCACAAACGGAATATTAAAATCAACGTATTTATGAAAAACGGGTCTATGCTGCCTGCTTAGCTCTAGCTTTACGTGGCGTACGTAGCTCAAGTACGCCGTGCTGTGTCCTTGGAAAAACGCTTAATAATAATAATAATAATAATAATAATAATAATAATAATTAAAGAAGATGAAGATGAAAGAAAGAACGACAAAGGAATATAAAAGGCTAATTCTAAAATCAAAACCAAATGGTAAGAACAAAATCACAGCAGTAAATACGTGGGCAGTAGCCATTTTTCGATATGGAGCTGGGATTATAGATTGGAAGGAGGAAGAATTGAAGAGGATAGATCGAAAAT
>JAOBRD020251653.1:0-24081 GCA_027575215.2 Hydrozoanthus sils
CCCCCCCCCCCCCTCGACTGGTCTTACTCACTTACTCTCCCACTTACTTAAATACGGGATTTCTTAATACAAGGGGCAGTCCGGAAGAGGGGCAAGAGAGAGATTGGGGGGGGGGGTGCTCAAACGTTTCTTCTTGTTTTAACTTACCTTCATTCTTGTCTCACGCCTCTGTCCCTTTTTAATACTCATTGAAGCTTAGTCAGAAGGTTTCGGACAGAAAATGGTCTAGCTGGGTTGGCGCTCTTCATCAGATTTCATGTTGTTGACAAACAAATTAAACAGTTTGGGGAGAAAGACTGCATCTTGGGTTTATCCTTTGAAAAAAATTAGTTTTTCTTTTATCAAGAAACATCATAATGTTTGAAAAATGCAAACTTAAAGAATTAGACAAATCTGTTCTCAAACTGTAGGGAACAATGTGTCCAAGGGCGTTATTCGAGAGCTCTACTGCTTCTCGCCGTAGTACAATATACCGGCGAAAATAAATTCTTTTATTATATACCAGCTCGGCTACGCGCGATTTGATTGGTTTAGAAATAGATGTTGGACAATATTCACCCCCGAAATAGTATACAATGACGCAAAACATAATGGTGGACGGAAGCAGTCGCTTCCTGTCCGCTTCGGTTGACGAAAAATTACAGAAGATGCCATTCCTAAAAACAACAAGAAGGCAACACAATTTGGTTTAAAGTACTTCATGGTTAATAAGCTTTATTTTTAGATTTTTTGTTGTAAATTAGGCTGCTCATGTCGGTTTCGTCACGTTCGGTGATTCAATAAAAAGTATTTTTTTCTTACAATACTTTTCTATTGTCTTTAAAGGAAAATTATGTAGATCAGTTGCCTCGCTGATATACACTAAAGCACTTATTCTATTTCAATTTCGGTGGAAAGTGGCTGAATATCTACCAACCTCGCGCCTTCGGCGCTCATTAAATATTCTGCCACTATCCACCTAAATTGAAACAGGATAAAGATAAGAATTTTCTGAGCGTTATCCTAATGTCCCATTGACTGATCAATATGTTGAATCTCCATAACTCATAACTGGCTTGCTTGCTTATTTATGCCTATCACCCCCAGTCCCCTTTCTTCTTTCAACCCCTTTCATCATCTCACCTCGACTCACCCCAACCCCTCCCCTCGACTTTTTTCCGCTGACCAATACCGCGCAGGCTCATTTTCTGGTGCTATATCAACATGTCTGGCCGGGGACGAGGTAGAGGTGAATATTATAAGAATCTCTATGGAAGAAAAAGGTACTTAGTATGTTTTGACGGCTTTGAGTTATGAGAACTATAGAAACCACGGAATAGTTTCCGAGAGCCGTCTTCTTTTTTTATTTATGGATGATCGAGTGTAATGTTTGTTTAGGGCAACGTGTGTGTTATTTCAGCCTTTTGGGAGTATGAAAGATTGTTATAACTCGCTTAAGGTAGCTAGTTTTCAAAATTTTGAGCTACAGTGTTTCTTTCTTTGCAGATTATATTATGCTTGATTGGCTAGTTAGCCCCATTGCTCCCTTATGAATGCAGGCCTATTTTTTTAGTGGTTGAAAATCTGTTAATGAGATTATGTAGATTCTTTATTTTCCACCATAAAATTATAATTTATATTGAAATTTTGATGAATGAGTAGTGAAATGTGTAAGACGATAAAGGGAATGAAAAAAGTCTTTTTCCCATTTCATTGCTTTGAGAAGGTCTCCAAATGAAGTGAAAAGCATTTTGAAGTTCCCATAACATTTCTTTTTTCTTTAGAATGTAACATGCCCCCCCCCCCAAAAAAAAGAATTTAATAGAACAAAACGTGAATTTTTTTTACGATATTTTAAAAACAAAAGTTGTTGCCATTTTGGCACACTAAACACTTAGTTAGTGGGTTTTAGATTAAGGAACACAGTTCCTTCTGCAGCCACAACATTAAAGGGGAAAAGTGCTAGGAAGATGTGTTACAGCAAGAATTTTTTTCTCTTGTTTCCTTTAAAACTTCCCTTTGAATTTGTTATTATTTTTATTTTGATGAGTCAATTCCTTATTATCAACACCACAGTGAGCCCGTTGTCCTTTATGATCAGTGGAAAGGGTTGAACAAACAAGTCTAGAGCTTCAAATTCATAAAAAATTTACTCTTTGTTCAGAACAAAAGATACTTTCAAGGTTGATTTTCCTTTAAAAACATGTATATTTCAATGAAAAACTAAAAAAAAACAATCACACAGGCCCAGAAAATAGTTTTTGAAATTTTCCAGTTTGAAGTTTTCTTAACCGTTTAAAAGACTTAGCTTCGCATGAGTGTTGTTGAGTGCATAACCAGTAGTAGTGTTGGGTCCACTGTAACTAATAAGGACTCATTTGCTTGGTGCTCATTACACAAAGAACAAAATTCTGAGTTTGAATATTACAAATTAAATTCTATTTCATCTTCAACAAGATAATGCTAGCCTTGGAAAGACAATTTAGTGATTTTCTTCTTATTGGTTGAGTGCCTGGACATTTGCACTTCTGGGTAAAAAGTTGTTACTTAAAAAATTAATGTCAGCTTATCATCTATGATTCTAATGAATTTATAAGTGATTATATTTATTTGACCAAAAAGTACAGTACTTAAGGTTATATTGAACATTTATAATTTTGCATGAATGAATGAATGAGTGAAATGCATAAATGAAAAATGAATGAATTGAAAAGTCTAGTCCAAAACAATGTAAGTGACTTTTGATGAAGTTCTCAACTCTCCCTACATTTTCCTTTTTATCTCTCTAGAGCCATTGGGAGAATTTAGCATTTCATACAAAGTGACTTAGGTCATTTTTGCACTAAGCTCTTCAATTAGTTAATGAAAAAGTGAATGAATAAATGAAATGAAGACTGTGGAAATTGTTCTTGTTATATTTGTACTTTGCATATGGTATTTAGTCATTTAAAAAAGAACTTGCATATCCATGGATTTTTCTGACCATGTCTTACCAGATTCTGACTAGTACAGAATCTGGTTGACATTCCCCATTTTTGGGTTTAAGTAAAATAAAACAAAGTTTTGATTTTTGGCTTAAATAACATTTATTGCCTGTTTTAAAACCTAATAGTTTTATGGGCTTTATTTTCCAGCAGTTGTCTGCATATCACCACTTATAACTTTTTCTGTAGCTAGGAGTACCCCCCCCACTTGTGTATCACCTCCTTCTTCAGCCGTTTTTGTTTTAACGAGAGTTTACTGTACATGCAATAGAACATTTATAAATTAATGTTCTGTTGTTTTGAAGACCTAGAGGTGGTGGCCGACCATACAATGATGGAAACAGAGGTGGTTCATACCATGATAATTTCCAGGATGACAGTGAAGACTGGAAATCCAACTCAGGTTCTGGGGCAAGAGACAGGCAGGTAAAATCACAGACTTACCACCTGAAGTGTGTGATCAAGTCAGTTCAGTTGATCTCTTTTATGGTTTGTCAGTAAACTCACACTGATTTTGTCCTTGTAATCTTCTCTCCACAGGGAAGTAAAGTGATAGGAGAGAGAAAGATTTATCTTTAGTTATCTTTTTCTCTTTTTGGAAACAAATTCTATATAGTTAAAAATTATATTGTTTATTGCCTACTTTTCATTTTGAGTCATGGTGTGAAAACTCTAGGAATTCATGCAGTGGCATTGTTTTGCATAGTCATCTAGGTGAATAAAACTGGTGCATCTTGTGTGTTGCAGATTAATGTACTGTAATTCATTCACAGCAAGTATAAGTCACTTTTCACTTTCATTATTGCACCCTCAAGTAGTTATTATATGAATACCGATGAATGAATGAAATTCCCAGTATTCAGATTTATTATATTATCAAATTACATCAGTTTCTTTGCCTACCTGTATTTAAAATTTTGTTGTTAGGATTTGTCATCCTTGCTTCTGAGCCTTGAAGGAGCTGGTTACAAGCAGTACCACAGTATTTTAGGTAAGGTTGCCCTATGGATTAATTTGAGGATTTTTGGTAAGGTCTCCCTTTGGAGTGTTTTGAGGATTTTTGGTAAGGTCTTCCTGTGAAGTGTTTTGAGGATTTTTGGTAAGGTCTTCCTGTTGAGTGTTTTGAGGATTTTTGGGAAGTTCTTCCTGTTGAGTGTTTTGAGGATTTTTGGTAAGGTTTCTCTGTGGAGTGTTTTGAGGGATTTTGGTAAGGTCTCCCTTTGGAGTGTTTGAGGATTTTTGGTAAGGTCTCCCTTTGGAGTGTTTTGAGGATTTTTGGTAAGGTCTTCCTGTTGAGTGTTTTGAGGATTTTTGGGAAGGTCTTCCTGTTGAGTATTTTGAGGATTTTTGGTAAGGTTTCTCTGTGGAGTGTTTTGAAGGTTTTTGGTAAGGTCTCCCTTTGGAGTGTTTTGAGGATTTTTGGTAAGGTCTTCCAATTGAGTGTATTGAGGATTTTCGGTAAGGTCTCCCTTTGGAGTGTTTTGAGGATTTTTGGTAAGGTCTCCCTTTGGAGTGTTTTGAGGAATTTTGGTAAGGTTTTTCTGTGGAGTGTTTTGAGGGTTTTTGGTAAGGTCTTCCTGTTGAGTGTTTTGAGGATTTTTGGTAGAGTTTCTCTGTGTTGTGTTTTGAGGGTTTTTGGTAAGGTCACCTTGTGGAGTGTTTTGAGAATTTTTAATAAGGTCTCCCTGTGGAGTGTTTTGAGAATATTAGAAGGTAAGGTCTTCTTGTTGAGTGTTTTGAGGATTTTTGGTAAGGTCTTCCTGTGAAGTGTTTTGAGGATTTTTATAAGGTCTTCCTGTTGAGTGTTTTGAGTATTTTTGGTAAGGTCTTCCTGTTGAGTATTTTGAGGATTTTTGGTGAGGTCTCCCTTTGGGGTGTTTTGACGATATTTGGTAAGGCCTTCCTGTGAAGTGTTTTGAGGATTTTTAGTCAGGTCTTTCTGTTGAGTGTTTTGAGGATTTTTGGTAAGGTCTCCCTTTGGAGCGTTTTGAGGATTTTGGGTAAGGTCTTCCAATTGAGTGTTTTGAGGATTTTTGGTAAGGTCTCCCTTTGGAGTGTTTTGAGGATTTTTGGTAAGGTCTTCCTGTTGAGTGTTTTGAGGAATTTTGGTAAGGTCTTCCTGTTGAGTGTTTTGAGGATTTTTGGTAAGGTTTCTCTGTGGAGTGTTTTGAGGGTTTTTGGTAAGGTCACCTTGTGGAGTGTTTTGAGGACTTTTGATGAGGTCTCCCTGTGATTTTAAGGATTTTAGGTAAGGTCTCCTGTGGAGTGATTTTAGGATTTTGGGTAAGGTCTCCCTGTGGAGTGTTTAAAGAATAATTATAAAAGTACTGACAAAATATTTTTTCTGTTGTACCAGTTACAGTTACTGAGTGTCTAACCATTGAATGGCTGATTTTTTATCACCAGCCAGATCCATAATACAATTATTGCAACAATACTTAATTCAATCATAGATATAAAGCAAGCTTTTGCTCCCATGATCAAAATTATCCAAACTTGGACTTGAGGTTTGTTTACAGGTCAACATTAAACTATATGGTTCTTATGTTTTGCTTCAGGCTGCTGGACATTTCCCAAGTACAAACTATTTGTGGACAAGATACAGAGCGACCCTTACGCTCCCCCTTCACTGTGTAGGATAGAAATGAGTCAGTCTGTTGCATGTTACCCTGAGTTTGCAACACGGTATGTGGTTTTACTTATTAAGTTTAAACCTTAGGTCAACTCACAAGCCTTGAGTATGTGTCAAGGACTGCATTTTGTGTATTTTCTTGGTGAAAAAATCTGAGAGCACAGACTGCTTCAGAGCAGAAAAAAATTCAGTTTACTCTCCTTTTTTTCATTTTTTTAAGTAAACAGAATTAGATCCTTTCAAGCAGCTCCTATTTTGCCAGTGGGGAGGTGGGTGCTTAAAAGGGCCCTTACCATCCTCTGTGCTTATAGATCTGTGCCTAAACTTAGAATTAAGTTTAACACATGTTTTCTTTTCTTTTTGAGAAGGATACAAAAAATGATAATTCAGCTACCCAATGGAATACAGACCAGATTGTTTTAAAAGACATTGTTTTATTTTTTGCTAATCCCCTTTAGTTTATCTAAAAGCATGCATGCATGTAAGCATATTTTGTTTGTGAGAGAAAAATATATCAAACCACTGGTATTGCTTTTTTTTATTCAAACAAGAGCAATTATTGTCTTTTAATGCTCACATACTTCCAAGAGACCAGCTTTGATAAAACGGACCCGCTTCATGGATTGAGTGGTCATCATGGATGAAATTGTTTACCAGTAAGAACTGGTAATTGTAACAATATTAGCTGGGTAGTAAGCCTAATGAAATGATTAAGTGTGTAGAACTTATCTAAAAGCCTCCTAAAGATAGCTTGTGTCCAGAATATACGTTACTATGATTTAAGATACTGTAACGCCAACTAAATGAGATTATTAATAAAATTCTAACACTTCCTTACAACGTTAATATAAAACATAGAAGGTAATGGTATTTTGTAATTAAAATATAAAAAAAAAATAGAAAAACCTAAAATGTTTAAAGATTATGTTTCAAAGTCTTGAATCTAAGTTTGAAGGAGTTTATACATTCTACAAATTATAAAAGAATATCATGCCAAGGATAAGATAAAAATATGCAAAAAATGTAACTTTATAAAACTCTATCTACAGTTATAATATTAGGCTAAAAATATAAAAAGGTCTTTGAAGGAAAGTGCGAGAAAATCTATATGCTTTTTGGAAGAATTCACTCATGGTTACTAGCCAAATGATGGATGAAATTATTTCCAGTTGAAATACTAAAGGAACCGGTTGACGTTCAGGGAACTGTCATTTCTCTTGAGACTCTTTCATTTTCTCCAGATTCTGAACTATGCCCTCCACATTGTTTAATACATTGGTGTCGCTCACTAACAAAGTATCAGAACTTACTTGTTGCTAGTTTACAGTTTAGAATTTCATATTCTGTAAAATTGTTTTCATTCAAAAATAGCTCCCACATTCACCGTGTTGCTACTGCTGATTATATTTCACGTCATTTTGCTGACCTGGTCTGCCATGGGGGCCTGGACCAGAAGTTAAACAGTGGGGGAGGCTGGCATGGCAAGAAAGGTGGAGACATCAACATTGACAGGTACATGACAGTATCTTTAGACTACGAGCAGTCCCTATTTTTCCTCTTTAGTTCGTTGTAGCTGCTAAATCAAGATGAAGGACACGAGAGAATTGGAACTAGGACAAAAAATAACATGGAATAGCTTGTCTGTAGTCCCTATTTTTCTCTCTCTCCCTCCCCTTCCCCCCCCCTCATTATTTTTTGCCCTAGTCCCAGTTCTCTTGTGTCTGCCATCTTGATTCACCAATTGCAGCGCAATGAAGCCCGGTGTTCCTCGCAAGACAGCGAGGCAATTTCTGTTGAAAATTTTTCTGTCAAAAAATTTGTTGCTTATGAGTGGCAGCTCTGTTGTTTCCTGTCGTGTGCGCCAGGCTTTAGGATGGCGTTAGAATTGAGACTGATGGATTACTGAAAGTCTTACTTTATCGAGACAAGTTGCTTATAGTTGGGAGTATGGTGTAAAGCTAAGTGCACGCTCTCCCTCGAAATACATCAAAAATTTGCATCATTTAGATGCAGCACTTATTGCTTGACTCATGTTTTCTTTTTGCTGTGACATGTGATTGGCTGAAAGACAATAGGTTTATTGTTGTGCTTTCACCTTCAAAACCACTTTATAACTTTAATTTAGGAGTTTTAAAGAATTTTCATCCAGGGACTGTGTCTTTTGTTTGAGTTATGTTTGGCTGCACTTATGGACAAGGTAGACTTTACTGCAAACTTTACACGTAGTTTGAATGTTGGTTGTTCAAGTACTACTACTGAAACTTCAGTAAGCTTATGATTTCGAAAATACGGTAGTCTGCCTCATTACTATATTTTCAGTAACATTGGTAAGATCTCTACCTCTCAATCTTGAGGTCCCCAGATCGATCCCTGGCCTGATTGAAGGTTTTGTATTTACTACTTACTTATGCCTACTACCCCTCCTGGGGCATAGACCGCCTTCAAGGGTCCTCCAGGCGTCTCGGTCCAGTCCCAGTCTCTTCAGCTGTCTTCAGTGTAGCCTGCTTCCTTACAGTCGGCATCTTGGTCACGGCACCACGTGTTCCTTGGCCTGCCTTGCTTCCTTTTGCCTTGGGGATTCCACATCATCGCTTGCCTTGTGGTGTCGGAGCACGGTTTCTGCAGAGTGTGTCCAATCCATCTCCAGCGTCTCTGGAGGATAGCTTCCTCCACCGGCTTTTGTCTGGTCCGTTGCCAAAGATCTTGGTTGCTGATGGTTTCCGGCCAGGTGATGGTTTCGGAGACAGGTGTTGATGATTGTCTGGATCTTTTTGGTGGTTGCCAGTGTGGTCCTCCAGGTTTTAGATCCGTACAGCAGGACTGACTTTACGTTGGAATTGAAGAGTCGGATCTTGGTGTGAACTGAGAAGCTTCCAGACTTCCTGATGTTCTTCAACTGGTTGAAGGCTGCTCTTGCTTTGCCTATTCTGACTTTCACGTCGGCGTAGGTTCCTCCCTGCTTGTCCATGATGGGGCCAAGGTAGGTGAAGTTATCCACCTCTTCCAGTGCTTCACCTTTAAGGCTGATGGGCGTATGGTTGTTGGCGTGGACTCTCATGGTCTTGGTCTTTCCACTGTGGATGTTCAGACCCACCCGCACTGAGTTCTCTGTAACTGCTGAGGTCTTATCTTGCATTTGCTGGTGGGTGGGGGAAAGTAGTGACAGTTCATCTGCAAAATCCAGGTCGTCCAACTGGTTCCACAGTGTCCACTGTATCCCGGTCCGCCACTCTGACGTTGAGGACACTCAGTGGATTGCCATTTTATATTTAGGTGATCTTCTTTCCTACTGGCTACCAACCTTTCCCCCCCCCGAACATGGGCTGCAGCACCGGCTTTCCTTCCGGGATTAGTAAAGAGTGGCCAGCATACAATGACCGCTTTGAAAAGGCTGCTTGAGGCGCCTTTATATGCTTCCGGTCTGCTGGGGGTAAACTGATTATTGTGAAGCGCCAATGGGCAAATCCATATGGAAAGAGAAGCGCATAAATAAATATCTATGACTATGTATCATTTTTTATGTTTCAGACCTTGTCAGCAAGTCTTGGAAAGAACATCTTGCATAGTTACCGAACAGAAAGTTGAGGTAAGCTGTGAATTCCTTTTGCAAGCTCTACTGCTCACTATTAGGAGTAATTTATGATAGCAACAATCGATCCTTGTTTGAAATTCAAGGTCCGTTTCACAGTTGCGCTGCCTGCCCGTGGGAGATCGATTGAAGGCCGCATTTGCAAATCAATTCTGACGGAGAAACTTCCAACGATAATAGACAAGGTGAGTTTCTTCATGTCCTTATTTGGCACTGTTTTTTACTATCATCACAAGTCGCTATGCACGCTTTTATATAAGAACAACTTTATAAGGACGACGAGACTCAGATTGGCCAAAATTTTTGTTAGGAGGAAAACAAAGCGAGAAAGTCAAAGGAGTGAGAAATGAGGAGGCAAAACAAAATTAAAGTTCTGCATGATATGAATATCTAAACACTTTTCCGTTATGAATATCGGCCAAAATGCGCTTCACATTGTATGTTACACTCTACCCTTAGCACGCTGACGTATTTATTTTAATGGTATTGGAAAGATGAAAAGCGTGATATGAGTGATATGGCGGAGTGGTCACAAGAACATGCATCCCTCGGTGGGGACTGGGTTTGAACTGGAGATGCGACCAATCGCCTTGTATTGATTTGTTAAATTTCTTTGCAGGAGATAATATGAAACCACAATCACTAAAAGCTAGTAAGCTATTGGCAAGAATAACGATTGAAGTAACAAGAAATGAAAAAATCCGAACCCTGTTTGATGAAGAAATAAGTAGTACAAGAAATGTGAAATCTTCAGACAGTGAGCTTCGTACTTTGTGATCGTTTCCTCTTCTCATGTAGTTTGTTAATTTTTGTGATACTTGTAACACTTTTCCCTATTTTACTCAGGCCCTTCCGTTTGGTAGTCAAGATAAGATCAAACTTCAACAACACGTTGAATCCGTGGAGGACCAGGAGAGCCTGCGTTCACAACTATCAGCGGCAAACCTTGTTGCATTTGTGCGCGATGGAGCTATTTTACCACGTTTGAGCGGCGCGAATGACAGACCAATGGACCAATCACAGGCCGTGCCCTTCTCCTCCCCTGCAAGTATGAGAGTGGAACTGAAGCTGCCAAATGCAGGGAGGTGAGAAAGTAAAAGGTCCAAACTTTTCAATGGAAAGTTTTGGAACTATGCGTTCACTAAGCTTTGCTTTGGTAATTTTTTTAAAAAAAGAAAAACTTCCGAACATTATAAGTAGAATAAAAAAGAAGAAAACGGCTGCTTAACTTAAGAAAGAAAGAGAAATACTTATGATAAACAAAATTTTAGCTAGCTAAATGTTTTCTTGAGCCTAAGTGGCTTATAGAGCCGGCGCTTAGCTCCGGTTTCTGTAGTGTTAAGCGGACGAGAGTCTTTGACTCCTCCTGGACAGGACACTAATCTATCACAGGTTAGCTCCCAGCAGAACTGGTACTCATTTATACAGCTGAGTCGACTGGAACAAAGTCAGGTAAAGTGTCTTGTTCAAGAACACAACACAGTGATCTGACCGGGGCTCGAACTCGCGACCCTAGGATTACGAGTCGAACACGTTAACCACTCGGCCACTGCGCCGCCAACAAACAAAAACAAAATTTTAAGGTGACCTTAAATATTACATTCTTTCCTTGTTGGAGATTGGTTGCAGCTCTTGAGATATTTGGATTGAAAAAATAATCCTGATATAACGCACATTATGATTGGTTACAAATCTATTTTATATAAGAGAATAGAAAATAGTGTTATGACGTGAGAACACGAGAAAGTTCTGATTATTTTCGAAAAGGGATAAAACAGCGTCGCTAGTGTTTCTATACAATTTATAAAATGGTTATGGCATAAGAGGGCACTCAAAAAGCAGAGAGAAAACGAGGCGAACTCAACACTTTCCTCGTGTCCTCTTACATCATAACCGTTTTATAAATTGTATATAAATGTGTGCGATGCGGCTTTATTCCCTTAATAAAGAAGTACTGAGCTCACACCAAACTGAGCGATATTTTTGTTTTACAGTGTGACTGGTATGGGAGTAAAGAAGGGCGTGACTCTGATTGTCGGAAGGGGGTTCCATGGCAAATCGACATTGCTAAACGCCATCGAAAGAGGAATCTATAACCACATCCCCGGCGATGGCCGCGAGCTTGTCAGCTCAGATTCTACTGCGTTAAAGATACGAGCAGAAGATGGTTTGTAGTTAGAAACTTGTTGTGTTTGAAACAACAGTCTTACCGTACTTGTATTAGTTTAGTTTAGTTGATAGTCTTCACTACTCTTGGGCAGCCGAAAAATAAACAGGTTTTACGCTTTAACATTCTTGTTCGAGAGGCCCCAAAAGGTTTGCAGATGTTAGAGCAAAGGCAGCACCCTCTCAGTTAGTTTAAGACCCTGCGTGAAGGTCCGGCTGGGAATCGAACCCAGTCCTCTTGCACGACAGACTGGCGCTTTACCAACTAGACTAACCAGGCATCCTTAAGAGTATGCAGTTATGCTCCGAAGGGAGGGAGGGGGGGGGGGTGTAGGGGTGACTAACAGCAGTTTTCATACTTCAAATAGTTCTATTTGTCAACAAATGGTCTTGTCCAGCGGTTATTTAAAATTTATTCTATTTCAACTGAGGTGGATAGTGGCAGAATATCGGCGCGAGGTAGATATTCATTAAGCCACTATCCAACGAAATAAAAATAGAATAAGTGTTTTAGTATATACCAGCGAGGCAACTGTTCCTTACAAAAAAGGAAAGATTTTTAAGAAAAAACACTTTTATTACTTGAATCACTGAGCGTGGCGAGACTCACGTGTGAGCAACCTAACATATGTAATAAACGTGTTTTCACAGTTTGTCAACTACAAAATCGGTTGTAAATAGCGTAAAACAGCGAAATTCTTTAGGCTGTTTTAAATATCCCGTGTTTTCAGAGCAAACTTTTTCAGTATCGTGATCTGAAACGGATGCAAAGGGACTACTTTCGTCCGCTATTTTGTTTGGGTGTCATTATCTACTATTTCGAAGGTAAATATTGTCTCACATCTACTATGTCAAAACCAATCAAATCGCGTGTAGCCGAGCTGGTATATATTAACAATTAATACTTGTCAGTACCATTAACGGCCAAAGACTAATGAAGTTTACAACTTGTTATAACATAAAGCATGGTATTATTAAGCTGGGAACTACAGTTTTTTGCAAGAGGTTGAAGTTATGTTGGCTTCTGATTCCCTTTTGTGTCTAGAGTGTGTACAGATGAGTCTTTGTTTTATTAACATACGGACTTCTCTTCTAATTTAGATACAAATTGAGGAGTTCTAAGTGTTGAAAGAGCTTTCCAATAATATTTTCTGAATAATTAAATATCGTTCTTATGATTATTTTTTGAATATTGGAAATTTTACAAAGAATATAAAACTGGTCAGTTTCGTCACCCAGTTGTTTTGCATTCTTTATGACACCGATATCAAGTTATATCTTTGAAACTGCATGTGCAGAACATATTACTTGTCACAAATCTCACTTTCTTCGCCCTTCTCAGGTTTAAAACAAGATTTCTTTTAATTTCAGTTCTTTTTCCATATAGAGTTGTATACTAGTGAAAAGTAAACAATGACGTAACAAGCAAAGATTCGCCAATAGGAAGACAAACTTCTTGCGCTAGGGCCGTTTTTTAAAGGGCAGTTAGTCAAGATGAGTAACTCGTCATGTTAACAGTTGTGTACAATTTTCTTCCCTACAGGTCGAAGTATTGACAAAGTTGATATCCGTCCATTTATCAACAACTTGCCGTTTGGCCGGGACACGAGTTGTTTTAGTACCCAGGATGCCAGTGGTAGCACTTCGCAGGCCGCGAACATCATTGAAGGTGTGGAGGTTGGGGCCAAATGCCTACTTATTGACGAGGTAAGACGTTTGTTTGTTTTCTAAACGTTTATTTTTCGGAGGAGTGCTAAAGCTCAGTTAAAAGGTTTGTTTAAAGCGACTTTTGTGCAATAAAACTGAGTAAGTTTACATTTGAATAAAGTAGTGACTTAGTTCGCTGACAACCTCGTTCATTTAAGAGTCTGCGTTAAGAAAACTTGAGCACGAAAATTGTCTCAAATAGTAAGAAAATCCAAGTTTTCTTTTTCACTCAATCAAGTGGAAATATTACTCGGCAGAAAATGGCTCCAGAGTTTTTTTTTCAGTTTCCTGTGTTTTAACGGTTTATCGCTCCTGAAAATTGTTTACAGAAGATGCATTGTTCCAAGCCCAGAGTGTTTATTCGACAAATAAGGACGATTTTTTTGGCAAGGTTGTTGACGAGTTTATAGAAATACTTGTTAAAACCAACTAAAAGTTGCAAATCTTAACCCCTTCGGCCGCGACCAGTTTATCAACATATAACTTCTCCTTACATAACTCATACAAATCAGGTCATTCTATAATGATAAAATGGAAATTGATCAAACATAGAAAACTACCGAAGATGAAAAGCGAAGTTCTCCCAAACTGTTAACATAAAAACTTCTTGTATCTTTGTTTGTAATGTTATAAGTTAAGATGTATCTTAGTCTTCGCTCTCTTTTGTATAACTAGCTTTGCTAGAACTGTAACGTGCGTTCCCTGGTCAGGCCATGGGTGTTAGAGGGTGTTTGGGATTGTAGTTTGAGAAACCAGCTACTCTCCCGACAGAAACTATAGTCAGGTCTCGGCAGGGACTACCAGAGCTAACCTCAGACAAAATCCCCGTTACAAGTTATATGTAAGTTGACCAGCCGTTTCTTGTGTTACAGGACACTAGTGCTACGAACTTCATGATCCGCGATGCCCGAATGCAGCAACTTGTCGCTCACGAAAAGGAACCAATTACTCCGTTTATTGCTAAGGTTTGTATGATTTATATTTCTCAGAGTATCGGTAATAGCGTTACAGACGCCGTACAAATTGATAAAAAAGTGTTACTAGCTCGTAAAAGTACAACAGGTGTTGTTCTCACACTTCGAAGTTGGCTGATGGCCCTGCTTTTGAGTTTTACGGTAGGTTGGCACTGCAGTGGCCGAGCGGTTGGCGTGTTCGACTCGTAATCCTAGGGTCGCGTCAGTTCGAGCTCCGGTCAGAATACTGTGTTGTGTCCTTGAACAAGACACTTGACCTGACTTGTTCCAGTCGACTCAGCTGTATAAATGAGTACCGGTTCTGCTGGGAAGCTAATCTCAAAGACTCTTATCCGCTTAACACTTAGCTCGAGAAGGGCTTAGCTGTTATAGTAAACCCCTTCTTATCACCAGGTTTGTTAGCTCTAAACAGAAGGTCTTGTTTGCTTTCAGTTGGCAGTTAAGTACCGTCGAGCAAGTTTAAAGTCAAATCGAGTGGTCATTTCGCGTTTTGTTGCAGTCGGTTGAAAAAAGCTTTTTACTGGAACACATTAACGAGAGCTCGAGTTCAAGACCATGTCCTGAAATTGAGCTAAATTAAAAAAAAAGTTAATAATTGCTCGACTTCTCTTTTGTACCTTACACAGTGCAGTGGAGATGTTCTGTACCAGACTCCGTGAATTACCGACAGTCAACGCCAATAATCCTTGTTAGATAGGTCCAGACAAATTAACATCTTCTCTATTGCCATGGAAATATGCTCCAGAGATATCTATGCCGCAACCAGAGAAGAGAGGATTCTTACGACTTCACCCTCCCCTAGGGGTTTGAATCCTCACCTATCCCTCGTGGACTTTTCAATCGAATCCTGAAATTCACAATGTGTCGACAAAAACAACTAAGTGAGTTACAGTGTATTTATTTTGTGGTTGTCAACAATTTGTTTTTTTGCCGTCTCTCCCAGGTTCGCAGTCTCTTTGAAGACTTTGGTGTTTCAACCATATTGGTGATAGGAGGATCGGGGGATTATTTCCAGGTTTGTTAGGGTAGCTCGACGTCTTTCTTGCTCAGTATTTACTTTTGAAACATAAACTGTGCGCTTAACATAGGATAAAACAGTATATTGAGTTAAAATTTGCCCACAAACTAAAATGTAGTACTTTAACTACGAAAAAATTCGAACTTAAACTTTCGTACATTGAATTTCGGACGAAAAACTTTCGGACTCTTTTGCCGGTAAATTTCGGACAAACGACGACATTTAAAACAAAACTCAAAAGTTTATCAATAAAAATCAACTGGTTTGCTAACAACACCTAACATAAACGACGCAGCTATTGCTTTCAATCTGCTATTTTTAGTTTACTACGAAACGCCGTACACGTCAAGAGTAATGAAATTTTCCGATTTAAAAGATAAGACCAACCCTATAGAGAAGGAACTTGACGATTTCTGGAATCTCTCATTGTATTAGAACATGAGAAACTACTTTATAGTCTTTTAAAATGGGTTCCTGACCACACTTGACCTCAAATTCTTGTAACATTAAGTAATTAAGCATGTTTTAAAACTTTCGGACATTTTAATCTTAGGACGTTAATATGTTTCGGACGGTTAAATTTTCGGACCTTTTTTGTTGTCGGAAAATTTAAGGTGGTGGTGGTGGTAATGGTAATGGTAATAATAATAACAACAATAATAATAATAATAATGATAATAATAATAATAATAATAATAATAATAATAATAATAATAATAATAATAATAATAATAATAATAATAATGGATGGCAAACAGAAGACAGAAGGAAGAGGAAGAAACATCAAAGTACGCGCCACTCAGATGGGAAATGCGTCAACAGTACCCCATTTATGAAATTATCCAGCACAATATCATCATCGACGTTCTCGGAGGAGTGTCGAAAGAGACTTTAGATAGCATTAAAGAGCTTGTAGGTGCCAGAGCAGATGAGATCTTGCAAAAGTCAGTGATCTAAAGTACACTTAACATAGAACGGAGTTCTAAAGTTCTGACTGCGTGGGACCTATGAACTGGTCAAAATCTCGACCCAAAAACTGTTCTTGCTGACGGAGCGAAGCGACGTCAGGGGTCATATAGCGGCATAGAAAGTCGACTCCGCTTTCGTTTCCATATATGGTTGGTTGGCCAATCAACTTTTTCGTAAAAATGTTTTGAACAGCCAATCGGCTTCCTTGATATATCTGAAGGCAAAGCACATGGAATGGCCATTGCGTAGGACTTTTTTCAGTTTGGTCCGGGTTGTAGGTTGCGTTTGGGAAATTATTCAGAGTTAGAGGGAAAGACAAAGACTAATCAGGTACAGATCAGGTATGAATTATGCATCGACTTCGCTACAAGGAACCGTTCATCAAGCATCTGAAAGCTTTAACGAGCTTTCCAGAGGAAGGCAATGTCTATACATTTCCTTTCCTTCATAAACCAAACAAAGGTTGAAAGCTAACAAGAAAACCAAAAATCTTTTCGCCGTCTGGCAGCACTGTATTCTTTGTAAGAACTACTAGTTTTTAGTTTCTTATATAATAGCAGTATTTCTTCATTTACCAGATATTTTATTTTAGGCTTATAGAATTGACAAGCTACGCAACCGCGCCTTGTCGATTTTGGTTTAAGGAGGCATCCTTACGTTATACTGCCCATAATAATAAGAATAATAATAATAACAATAACAATAACAATAATAATAATAATAATAAAAATAATAATAAAATAATGATGGTCGAAATAATGTTGATTATGATAACACCGATAGTGGTAGATTAGTGTCCTGTCCAGTGGGGGTCAAAGACTCTCATCCTCTTAGCACTACAGAAACCAGAGATAAGCGCCGACCTAATTGGCCTTTTTGGCTCGAGAAAGGATTTAGCCTTCTGTTTAACTATTCTAGAAAGATAGGTAACAACGTAGCTGTTCACCCAAGTGGAGGCGATTAATTCTTCATAACTAACCGCAACTGAGGTCAATTGTTGTTTTAGTACACAAATGAACATCTTGCAGGCCAAAAACTTATTTTGTTTTATAAGAATAGATACCGTGCTATGCATCGCCAGGAGTTGATTGAAGGTTTCAAGATGTTACATGCCGTTCATCTCCTCACCTAGCCAATCAGAACGTGCGAAAAGCACTGTTCACTTATGTGCTCTTTAGTGATTGTTATTATTACGTCATTGTTCCAGGTAGCTGATCACGTGATCATGATGGACTGTTACCAGGCATGTGACGTCACAAAGAAAGCCAAGGTATAACACAAAACGCGTCCTTGGGTGGTTCTCAGGGGGGTAGGGGTAGGTGTGTAGATTTCCAGAAACCCCCAGGGGCGGAGGGGTAGTAGTAGGTTAGTAAATTCCCAGAAAACCCCCTCTTGGGAGGGATAGGGGTAGGTGTGTAGTTTCCCAGAAACCTCCTAGGGAGGGGTAGGGGTAGATGGGTAGATTCCCAGAAACCAGGTAGGATTCAGTTTGCCCCTCTGAATTTTCGCTCGGGATAAAAGCGTAAATCGTGAATATAATCAGTATAACAAATTTTAAAAGCTTGCACATGGGTTGCTCTGTAACTCACTTAGTGACCGGCTCGCCTGATATTAGTTTTGTAACCTGTGCAGGAAATAGCTGCTGCAAATTGGGAGCTGAACCCTCAGCCCCAGGTTCCCTTCGTGATGCCCACTCCTCGTGTACCTTTGGCTGCGTGTTTTGATGCGTCACGGGGAGACAGAGAGAAGGTCGGTCAAGTAGATTAACTGCAAGTCTATTAAATGGAAACTCTACGCCACATTTTGCTGTTGCTATCTTAAAAGGAACTGCACTGCACAATTATTTTTGTACTCTTTAGCGCGAGTCAATTTGCAAGTTTTTAAATGCCTATAACACAAAACTGATTTTTGCCAGTAATAAAATATTGCAATTAGATAAACACAAATTCGAAGACTGGACGAGTTCTGATAAATAGTCGCGAAGTTTCAACTATTTTTTCAAAGTCTTTGCCCTTCATTTTTGGTTTCCTTGTAACAGGAGCCAGGGGACGAATGACGTCAAGCGGCGGTTGGGTTTTCGGAAACGTATGTATTGTTATTCCCGAAGTGAAGGAGTTAGTTTTGCAGCTGAGGTTGTTGAGAAAACCTGTGCAGCAGTATTTCCCCTGTTCCCCTTCGCTTTTTTGGTGATGTCGATGTTAAACACCGACATGTTGGTTCTTCGAAAATCACGTAACAAATGCTGGTTTTGGTCGAACGATTGTGAGGACTAAAAATCGCACTTCAAATGGCTATAACTTCACGACTTTACTCATAATTCTTTCAAACTTCGGAATTGTATCATGTTTAATGACAGTCTTTTAGCTATAAAAACAATCTTTTACGTGTCATAGACACCGACTTTAAGCTAGCGAATAAATAACATTTCCTTAATCTTTCCACTTGTTGCGTCAGGTGTCTGTCCGGGGGAAGACGCAGTTCGGTTTTCAAGTGGAGTTCGGAAACGAGGAGATCGATTTGTCAGCGGTGGAGCAAGTTGTTGAGAAGAGTCAAACAAGGTTAGCAGATTGATAAGAAAGCCGTAAATTATTTTCATGAAGAAAAAGAAATTTACAGTCGTTCAAAAAACAAAACATTTTTAGAAGTGGTATGATTGTAGTGGCTCAAACGAGGAAAAAAATACAGCCTGTGGGGCCGTGAGTAACAAATTGGCTTTCTGGGTAAGCCTTGGTTTAGAATAGCCGTTTTCACATGGGACGGACACATCGTCTTGTGTTGGCCGTCATAAATTCACATCATAAGTGTATATAACTGATGTACAAAGAGATAGTGCCATCCATACACGGACTTGTTCGACAGATAAGAGTTTAAGATGGCATCTGGTCGATTTCTAACAAGTCATCCACTAAAAAATATGCGAGAAGCGAACAAACAGATGGACATACCCTGATATGTTCGTCCAGAATTGTGTGTACTGTCGCAATTTGTAATAGCGACAGGTACGCTATTACAAATTGCGACAACCGCTATTACAAATTGCGACAAGAGCTACTACAAATTGCGACAGGAGCTACTACAAATTGCGACAGGGTGCTATTACAAATTGCGACAGGGTGCTATAACAAATTGCGACAGTACAATCGTGTTCGACAGTTCGTCCCGTTTTCACACTCAAACGATTTGTTCGACTGAGACAACCACTTGTTAGACGTGAAAACGGCTAGCAGATTGTTTTGTGTGAACAGTAATTATCTATCTATTATGATGGCCTCTGTCATGTGAGAACTTGCTTATCTGGTTTTACATGGTTCAAGTTTATATGACGTGTCTTTTTTGGTACTGAAATGATTTGAATGATAGACCTTTTTCATAAATGGTGGTGATTTTAATATACTTTTGTCTGCCTTTTTCGCCTGGCGCGGCAAGCCTCTGGATGAACATGTTCGTCTTAACTTCCCGAGTTGGACCTTGCAGGAGCCCAGAGTTAGGTTTTTGAAAAATTGATCAATTTGAAAAGTAAAAACACGAACACCATTAGTGTGATTTGTAAATTCCATGATGATGTTAAATTTCATCATCATTCTCTCTCCAGAGCTATCGCAGATGCGATTTTGTATTCTCGCAACAGATACATGGATGGAAACCGCTCGCTCACGGCCATCTTACAAAGGTAAATCGGAATCGCTATTTTTTTTTAAAAATTTATTCACGTGCTAATATAAACTGTGATAAACTGAATAAGATGTTTCCAATAAAATTAACATTATCAATAAGTTTAAATCACCTTTTTACGGCTTAGTAAGTTCAAGTGTTGCGATAGGTTAATTTTAGGCCCTTTAACTTACGTACTGACCAACAAAAAAGTCTGCTTACTCTCTGAAAGCCCTATAGTGAGTATCGTAACGTGGTCCGTTCCTTCAGTCAATTTCTGTTCTTTTTTTCCTTATGGCCTTTGAGCATAAAAAATTCTTAGGCTTTAACTTACAACACGGACCTCGAGCAGGGTTGACAAGTGTTTTTTCTATGCAGCAAGTCACATTTCTTGGGCCAAAAACCAAATCCTGCGCGCTGGTTGACCGAAAATCGGTCCAATAACTTTCCATACAGGACCTGGACGTTATTGACCGTTTTATCGCTAACGCGTTTGTTCTCTTCTACTGACCTAAAACTGAACCAAGTAATAAATATCTTAATAACCTCGTTTGCGCGGTCTATAGAGCTCGGACGAATATTTTCCCAGATCGACCTCGCATTCAGTTATTGAGATATTTGTGTGGACCTCGCACTTGGTTAATAAGATGTGCGATAGCCGACCAGGATATGTCTGATATTGGGTTTTTCTCTTAGTAACCACGTTTTTGTTCGTTTTGTAGCGTCGAAGCCGATTTCAACAGCAAAGGGCTCGATGTGCTCAGCCCGCGACTTCCTCTAGGAACGTACGTCCGCCCACGGTTACTAGAAATCGCTGCTGCTATTAACCGCTTTAGAGGTCTAAGAATGTTGAAATAAAACTAGTATCGAATGATTTAGAGGTTATCTTGGTTGCCGACTACACTAAAATCTTCCATTAGCCCATGGAGTTCAATCGCTGCGTGCGACTTCACTCGGCCACTGAACATCAAGCAATACTCAAAATTTGATTTCAGGATACGAAAGTTGGGGCTTTTTATGGTTTGCTCTTGGCTCGATGCAAACCTGAAGGGCCTTCGTTGGGAAAAGGTATCTTGCAATAGACCTCTTTCAAAAATGGCTGTCAAACCTGATTGGGAACAAGTGTGCGCCGAGTGAAATCATAACGGCCTAATTAGTAAATGAAGTCTACTCTTCACAATCTTGTGTGTCAAAGTCATTCACCTCACCAATTTGAGTTCCTTACGAAGCATCTCTAAGCCCGTTGAGTCACTGCCATAAAAAACCAAGCAGAGAATAGGGCATTTTCACACTCATGCGCAACGCGTAAATCCCACTGTTTTGGCGGGCCACAGGCCTTATAAATGTCACCGAATTCGGTCGCCCAGACAAAACAATGGAAAATAAACACTGCAAATCATTACGAAATACCGTACAAAGGCAAAAACAATTTTATATCTCGGAAACCATAACATTTATAAGACCTGTGGCCTGCCAAAACAGTGGGATATACGCACTGCGCATGAGTGTGAAAATTCCTTATTGTAGACTTTGTCTATTAATAAGGCCGTTTGACCTCGATTACATGCACTTGTTCCTAGTCCTAACCGGGTTTGACGGCCATTTTTGAAAGAGGCCTACACAAATCGTGAAGTTTAAAGTAAAAGGACTTTATTAACTTACAAATAAGCTGAATAGCATCAAGTGAAATCTGCAAAAATCGTTTCTCTTGTTGCTTAGAAGTTAATGTACAGTTACATTTCAGCAGTGCCGCGTGTTCTGGTTTTAAAACAACTTTCACTGCTAGCTAGACTTGTTCAACCCGATACTTTGTGGATCTCAACTAGTGCTCATGTGCTTTGAAGTCCGGAATTATTTGTTTTCAAAGCCGGTTAGCAATCGAGATCATGGCTTGAACGCGAATTTTAATCCCCTCATTCGCTGCTTATTCTGACCAGCATGACGGTCACATTGTCCGAGCTGCCGTTTCTGATGGCGTCACTCGCAATTCTGTTGCACGCTGTCTCGAACCGAAAGGAAACGGGGTCCGCGGGCTCATTATCGGGTTTGCCTGAGAAGAGGGAAAAACAAAATGAGGTCACAATTAAGGGGCTTGAGAATGTCAACTTCAAGTTGATTTTAACAAATTTTTGTTTAACTCGTCAACAAACTTGAAAAAAAAATTCAATTTGAAGTTAGATGTTGATAGAGGGCTGGGGCTGAAAGGGTTTAACGCCTACTTGCGTTTTGGTGTCGCCGCAACTTTAATTTAGTACTAGGGTTTCGTAGTAGTTTTTTCCCCTAAATTTGTATTTAGCCAACCATTCGATAGGAGCATTGCTAATTCTCACCTTCTTCAGCTTCTCCGCTTTTGGGCTGGATACTTTTATCCTAAAGAAAACAGATTTGATCAGTTGAAGGAGGCCTTTGAACAACAGGAAGAACCAGATGCTCACTCACTTTCACACCAACCTTTGACTTTGCTACGCTAACCTTTTCACTACTATAATGCTTTATTTACACCTATCTTTTCCTAACGGTATGAATATAAGAATATAGAACTTGAAAGTCGATAGTTCATTACAATTTCTCTTGGGAGTAACAAACGGTATGAATATAAGAATATTAAACTTGAAAGTCGATTATCCATTGCAATTTCTCTTGGAAGTAGTATTGGGTTCTCCCAACCTGTCCACAGACTAGTCGGACTTCAGCTGACGTAATGTTTACCAACAAACCTTTTCGAATTCAAACACCTTCAAGACATGAAATAAGTATAAAACCACCAATCAAATATCAAAATAATTAATTAACAGTTGACACATTTTTATAACAATGGCCGAAACCCTCCTATAATTAGTTTGTGGAAATCAGTAATGAGGTCTCGGACCCAATCATTCCGAATGGGAGGGTTGAATCAATTGTGAAATTCTACTGACCTGTTCACAGAAAGTGTGAAGATAATAGAGTTTCCGATGCTCTCATTGGTGGAAGCTGGCGTATTATTCAAGCAAAAATC
Organism: Hydrozoanthus sils; assembly: GCA_027575215.2. NCBI lineage: Eukaryota > Metazoa > Cnidaria > Anthozoa > Zoantharia > Hydrozoanthidae > Hydrozoanthus > Hydrozoanthus sils. Next base: position 22,668 of record JAOBRD020251653.1, read on the forward strand.
ACCTCGCGCGAGGTGATTACAGCCGGCGTGTGAACAAATTTTCAAAATGGCCGCCTCGCATTTTGTGGATCTTTGATAGGAAGAGTTAAGTTATTTGAAGGAAAACGCTGTTCTGAAAAGCTTAAAGGCTGCATAACACTTTTCAAAGGTAATGTAATATTCCTTTGATAATTGTGCTAAACTCCGGGTGAAAATGTTTTAGATGTCGATCGTGCGACTAACAATTAACATATTTAATATTTTTTTTGCACAAGTTTCTGGTAATACCAGAGTAATTTTACTAAAACAGTTAGGCCCCGTCCACACGTATCCGGATATTTTTGAAAACGGAGATTTTTTTTCTCCGTATTCGAAAACATCCGCGTCCACACGAATACGATAAATCTCCGTTTTTAAAAATCTACAGTACGGAGAGCGTACTCAAAAGCCTCCGTATTTGTTGCCGAAAACGCCGTATACGTGTGGACGGTAGGTGCAAACGGAGAAAAAAATCTCTGTTTTCAAAAATATCCAGATACGTGTGGAAGGGGCCTTATTCACCTCGGGCTCGGTGAATATATGGGTGATAAATAACCCCCTCGAATTCATCTCGGGGGTTCATTCGGCAAATAATTGTTAAATGACAGCGTACAAGTTGATCATCCAATCTTCGAGGGGTTATTAAAAAGGTTCTTTAAGACGAGTTTTCTGTTAACAGAAGATAGGTTTAAACGAGTTACGAGAATTTGCAAGCCGATCAGTGTTTTTAAGAATAAAAGGTAAACAAAGCACACAATATTGATACCTGCAAGATATTGTTGATGTACTTGATGGCTGCATCCACAGGGAACCCCTTCCACAATCCATCACAAGCAAGTAACAAGAACCTGACAGTCAAAATCGTAATTGTAAATTAAAACTGCTTCAATATAGCATTGGAACGGAAAAACTACATCCCACATTCAATAGAAACTGGTGTTTAAAAATATGGCGAGAACCGTGTCCCATGTAATCATTTCATAACTTACTTGTTTGGTAAATAATTATTCACTGTGGCAAAATTAGAAGATATCGTAGTCTCCATTATCTCAAACTCGCTTATCTCGAGCTAAATCCCGTTCCTATTGAATTTGAATAGTATTTTCTCTGTTATTTCTGTTTATCTCGAACTAACTTCTCTCGAATCTCCGCATTTTTCGAAATATTTTTCTTCCTCGGTACAAAAACACCCTTTATATCGCGAACAAGCCTCAAAGTTGCTCGTAAGATAAAACGATACTATCGTAAAACTCAGAAACACTTATCTATTTTAGCATTTAATTATTTTTGCATGATATTAGAAATTCGCCCGCTTCTTGTTTTTACTGATACCATTAACACTCTAATAAGCCCCCCGTCCAGTGCTTCCAATCTTAAATAAGGGTCTCCTCTCTAA